>PYAF01004197.1:552130-612902 GCA_007407185.1 Glycine tomentella
GGATAAAAAAAAATTCAATAAGCATTTATAGAAAAAGAAAATAAGAAGATAAAATAAATTAAAGATTTTTCAAAAATTTAAATTAGCTTATATAGGAGTTAAAATCAATTTTTGGAGAAATTATGTAAAAGAAATAGTTTCAATATATTAGCTTACACATAAGCTAGTTTTAACTTCTTTTTTAGAAGAGTTAGTTTTAACTCATGTGACAAGTTTAATTCATTTTATCTTCTTATTTTTTTTCGTCTATCAGTGCTTATTAAGAAAACCTAAAACTAACTATAAATATCATAAATAGATTGTTAAACAATTTAGTTATTGATAATCATCAAGAAGGGTTAGCTTAATTGGTTAAGCAGCATACAAAAATTGTTATAAATTCTTCGGTAGCTAAGTTCCATTTCATAAAAAAAAAAAAACAAAAGTTACTCATAGTCATTGCAAGTGCTAATTAAATTAAGATAAATATTGTTTCATCCTTTTATATTCTTGGAGATGTTGTTTGTTGCTACTATTCTAGGAGCTACTTAAAGAAAACTCAACAATTTTCTTGAATGTCCTCTAGCTACTAAGCATTTTTGTTAACTTAGCTAACTTCTCCAATGCTCATACAAATTGTTGTGGACTAAAATTCAAAAAAATCTATAAAGATCTTAATCTCAAGGATTTATCCACTATTAAGAGTCAAGATCAGGCATGATTCTTACTTTTGTACCATCAATACATAGATCAATTAGTTTATGGTTGTTTCAACTTAACTAAAGTTTTGTATTCTGAGTCATTTGTATGCATTTACGTTAAATACTTGAAAAGAGAGCTTTATCCCTCGATCCTACTGCTCAAACAAGATTGTCTTCAATAAAGAATATTGGCCTATAGTATAAACTAAAAAAATCATAACTTTTGTATTATATACTAATCGCGGTCGTACGCAACCAAATTTAATTTGATTTTAAATGTAGTACTAGGAAAGTGACTCCTAGGTCGTCTCTCAAGGATCAATTGTCAATGTTTAAGGGATTAAAACGTGCAAGGGGGGTTTTTGAAAGAATTTGGCAGAATATATAAAATAAAACAAAATTACTAATTAAACGCAGTGATTAAAAACAAGTCAGACCCTTAGAACAGATTGCGCCTCTAATTTCCTTGGTTCACGAAAAATAATTTGTTCTACTTAATTCTCATCAGTCCAGATTAGTCAACTAAGCGAAGATTAATCTAAAACGTCATTACACGAATTAAGCAAACGTGAACCTCGTTAGGGCAAACTCTCAGAATTAAGCAAACTGAGAATACTGCATCAATCAATATCAAAATCATTAAGCATGACTCTAATTCGAAAAATACAGAACAGAAACTCAAACAAGGAAGAACAAGCAGAAAACGAATTAGAAGAACAAGAACCTCTATTAAAGGTCTGCAATCTGTCCTAGGGTCCAACCCTAGGTTTAGCCTTCCATTAATTCGAAATTAACAACAGAAACGTAAATTGGAACGAAACGGAACATTAAACAAAGTTAAGAACAAAAACTGAAAACGAAATAGAAGAAGCAGAAAGCGAAATAGAAGCAGAAACTGAAAACGAAAACAGAAGAAAAAGAAATTGCAGAAAACGAAATTAGAAATTAGAAGGAACAGAAACGAAAATAAAACTGAATTAAAAACATAATTGTATTTTGGAAACCAACAGAGAAGCAGAAACAAAATAAACCTAAAACCCTAAAACGAAAACAGTGTTGTTGGCTGTGTGTTGTGTTTCAGTTGTGTCTCTGCATGGACACAGAATCCCTAAATATATAGTAATTGCCTAACCTAAAAGAATGGACCTTTTCCTAACAATTTTTGGCCCAAAATCACTAAAGATAAGATAAAATAAAAACGAAATCTATATTCTGAAATCACTAAAGATAAAATAAAATAAAAATGAAATCCATAATCTGATATGGAAAATATTAAACATAAATAAAAATGAAATCTATAATTTGATATGGGAAATATTAAGCTGATGCTGACGTGGCGCACTAATCTTCAAGTCCATAAATTAATTCCAAGCCCAATTAATTATTAAACTGCCCTGAAAATAAAAATTAGAATAATTAAACTTAAAATAATCCAAATTATTTAAAATCTGAATTATCGGTCCAATTAAATCCTAAATGAGAAACAATGCAAAATATAAATAATTAAGCACAAGTTAGGGTTAAAATGAGTACAGAAAGATGAGTAATTAGTGATAAATAGTGACTCATCATATACTAGACTAAAATAATTTGTTTCCTAAGGGCTTCCCTCTTTATAAAGAGAAGTAACCCCTAGGTAGGATCATCACATTCTACTCCCTCTATTTTACATACTTATAATTTATTTGTTAACTTATACTTCAAAGTGTTGTTAAGTGAACGAACATGGTTAACACAAAGAAAAGTCATTGCATCAGCAACTTGAAAACTAAGAATCCAACTTAATGGCCTAGATATGCAACATGAGGAGCGTCAAAATAAAAGATGAATAAAAGAAGAGACAAAAGAAAAGGTAAAATGAATGTGAATTCGAGTAAATGAAGAAAGAAGAGTATCAAAACCAAAAAAGGACATAAGAAGAGAAAAAGTTTGAAAACGATATATAAATATATAACTAACAACTTAAAAACTAAAGACATTGGTTGCTAACCAAGCTCCATTTATTGCGCACATGAAAAAAAAATAGCAAGGCAAGAAAGAGGCAAAGAAAAACAAAGAAGGTGAATCAATCCCGAAATAGTAAGAGCCCAAATAAGAACGTGAATCAATCCCGAAATAGTAAGAAACCAAAATAACCCTCCCCTAAAGCTTTTTCTGCATTATGATTAAGGTAAAGGTCTCAACATTGTTGGATGTCTCCATCCTTTTAAAAAAGAAAAACATGAAAAACCTTATGCTGAAGAACTAGCTTTTGATAAACCTAGAAGAGAATAATGACATCATAGACGCTTAACACATCAATGAACTTTTCTTGACTATGGTCTTCCAAGGAGAAACTGTGCCTATCATGTGTAGGGAGTTTCCCAAGGCAACACACTCATGGTTCACCTCACTACCATAGAATTTTATTGAATTCTTAAGACAAGTTGGAGCATCAACTCAAATTACACTTCACTGCTAACAAGGAACTCAAATTTTATTGATCACCCCACTGGCTTGTGCACATATACCACAAGACTTGAAAGAATCTTTTTGAGATCTTATTACTCGATTTTGGTTAAAGGTTGTAGCATTACTTTTTAACTTCTTTAATTGATAATCACAAGCATTACTTTTTACCCTCTTTGTCAAATATATAATCTTATTATCTTCTCCTATAGGTTTCATTTTCATTGTTAAATCATACAGTTATTTTTCTCTTTTTTAGAAACTATTTCTTTTTTTTTTTTCTCTCTCAAAGAATGTCTTATCTTCCTTATTTATGAAAACTTTATACCTTATTTATAACTTCTTTGTTGGTAAGAATATTTTTCTAGTTTTGTTAAAGTAAATCTTTGAGCATAATATAAATTAGGTTATGATTAACATGTGATATTTGAATTTTAATTTATGAAATTGATTTTTTACTTTCTCATCTAACTATTTTATGATGATAGTTCTAACATATCATTAGTGTTCTCACTATTTTTTTATGATAGTTCTAACATGTCATTAGTGTCATATCCGGTAGTTTGGGAGTCTTTCCACGCAGTACCACTTTTACTATTAAAAAAAAAAAAGACAGAGCATCTTAACATTTTGAATCATTAATGTCAAAGTATTACTCAAAACTTTATTCAACAAATGTGAACTTTTATATGACAAACTGCTCCTCTCACACTCTTTTTCAAAGGATCCAGGTTCGTTTCATTTTGACGGATGTCGATTGATTTATCCACTTCTACTGAACTTGACCCTTTGGAGTAAAGCAATCCAGATTTGTAGCATTATCCAATCTCGTGATTGGTCTTAATGTCTTATATTCAACAGGAACATGAATATTAATAGCAGAGAAACTAGGTCGGAAAGAAACTTATCTATTGTCTATTGAGCTTTTGAAATTCAGAGTTTGACATTAATGTTATGCTGCTGTAATTTGACAAGGAACATTGA
Organism: Glycine tomentella; assembly: GCA_007407185.1. Classification (NCBI taxonomy): domain Eukaryota; kingdom Viridiplantae; phylum Streptophyta; class Magnoliopsida; order Fabales; family Fabaceae; genus Glycine; species Glycine tomentella. The sequence goes on from PYAF01004197.1 coordinate 556,243, forward strand.
GGCTTAAGCACCTAAGAAAACCAAGCTCATGCATAGCTCTACATGATTGAGATAAACACGTTACACGTGGTATTCGAAAATGGTTATGGTTAGAACTTAGCAAATTTATAATTTATAATTGATTATATCGTTCTAAAGTCAGGTGGCAGCCTACCTAATACATGAAATTTAGGGTGACCAATCAATACACTAACGACATTACAGGTACCATTTACCAAGAAAATATCGAAAGTAAGCGTATCAAACCTGCTTCATTTGAAATAAAAATAAACAGATTGTGTAAAAGTGGTGTGCTAATAAAATAAATTTGTGCAAGGAATGATGAATATACAAAAACTCATTCTACTTTAGAAATCAGTCTAAAGGATTGTGAAAGTCAACAATTTTATCCATGATAACCTACGACTAGATGAAAGTATTAACTTCTACATTATATTAATGCATTCTAATTAAATAGTCAACTAGACAATATATGTATCAAGATGTTTTTACTATGAGACTTATTGAGTTCATGTTTTCCATTTGTAGCTGGATTACACCTTTATTAATTTGCTACTTTAATTGCTATCCTTGCGGCCATTTGACCCTTGCATTCATGTTCTGTTCAGCTTAGCTAATGTATTGTGAGTGAGTGAAGGTGTTAAATCCATTCGTTTTTTTTTTTTGGCTAACAAATGCTACTTTCATATTGCGCACATGTAGACTAATGAAAATTAAGCACTGTTTCAGCTAATAACCAACCAAACACGGAACTACTACTCTTTGCACTACCGAACCAAACCAAAATTCAACCCGAACTTAACTGCCCCTTATTTTAACTTCTTTTCAGTTCTGTTTTGTTCCAAGGTTGATAAGATGCTCCTATGTTTCAGTGTGAGAACATAATAAATAAATATAGCAAATATAGACTCGTGTGTTTAGGAAAATGCATGATCGTGTGGACCATATTGGCGTTTGAATTGTTGAACAGACGATCTGATTTCACAAACACCTTTACTTTCTTTTTTGGGTACGAATTTGAAACAAAAACTTTTTTAACAGTGCACGAAAAAGACCAATTTACTAATTTAAATTTCTCAAATTTTACTGATTTGGAAGTACTTTCCTTTCATTGAAAAACACGATGCTGCAACTTTTATTACATTAGATATTAATATAACATAAATCATGGTTATCAGTATTTCTTCTCTATTCTACACCAAAATTAAACCTTTTCTTTAGGCAAAAGAAACACAGAAATTAGTCTCTCCTTTTCTTAACAGAGAGAGGGGAGGGATTTTTATAAATTTTTGTTGTATGGTTCAAAATTAAGAAAGAGAGGGGGGAGGACTAATGCCTCTCCTTACTCAATTTTGACTTCTCCAAAATTCAAGGGATTCAAAGAAGAGAAAGGAAATTTTGCATTAACTAGAATAAATTATTTTTAAGATTAAAGTATATTTTCAATCCTAATAAATATTCAATTCAAATTTTATGTTTTTTTTATAATTTTTTCCTTTATATTGAGTCTTTAATAAAATAACTATTTTAATTTTAGTCCTTGATACTTTTAATAAAAAAATATCGAGGAACAAACAAAATTTACTAATTTATCAAGAACTAAAAACAAAATACTCAAAAATGAAAAATAAAATTATTTTATTAGATAGAAAAACGATTTTTTTATTAAAAACAAACATAGAATTTCAATATTTATTAAGAATCACAAACATATTTTTTTTTACTTATTTTGAATTTAATACTACATGGCAAGTAATGATGAAGAGTATTTACTAGTTATCTTAAAAACACTTTCTGATGATGATTTGTTAATAGTTCATATATATTCTCGTACATAATGTTCCCTGCAATATATCTAAACCACAGAATCTAGCATTTATTCCACAGTTGATTGCGCTAGTGGGTGCACCAAATCCTCAGTGTGGTTAGACTAACAATCCTAAATTAAGTGTACTGTTAACTCATTAAATAATGGCCAAAACGATCCTCTTTCAAAGTTAAAAAAAGGTTTGATCTAGGCATTTCCCGCTTTATCATTCTATAAATAGTTACACCTTAGACCAAATGCCAGATAACTCAAGTAACTCCATTTGACAACAACAATGAAGACTTACCACCTCCCTGGAAAGTCATGGTTCTCTTGGTTCATGCTTGGCCTACTTTCTATCATTGCTTCCCTTGCTTCAGCAGCAGAGAATCATTACCATGAGTTTGTGGTAAATGTTTTTTATTTAATGTGATGATCACACAATCTTTGTTATCAGTTTCCAAGTATGAATTGCAGCAATTCTTAATTGTAATTACTAATTACTTCACTGTTTGATTGAAACAGATTCAAACTGTGCCAGTGAAGAGGCTGTGCAGAACCCAAAACATACTCACTGTAAATGGGCAGTTTCCTGGCCCAACAGTGGAAGCAAGAAATGGAGATTCTCTTGCAATCAAAGTAGTAAATGCTGGACCATACAACATCTCCATCCACTGGTAAATAGCATCATCATTTATCCTCACTTAAATTTCATGCCAAGTAATTTTATTTTACCCTTCAGTCAGAACTATTGCCCTATAGAAGTTGAATTAACCTTTTAATTCACTATGCTAATGATTTAGACACAACTTGTGCTCCATGTATGCCATTTAATAAAATTCTTTATCTTTGCCTTTTCAAAATAAAAATAAAAAATCACTATGCTAATGATACATACTTGTTAAATTGAAATCTTATGTGTCCTTTGCATCAGGCATGGATTAAGGATGTTGAGAAATCCATGGGCAGATGGGCCTAGTTATGTGACTCAGTGTCCCATTCAACCAGGGGGAAGTTACACATACCGCTTTACAATCCAAAACCAAGAGGGGACACTATGGTGGCATGCTCACACTGGCTTCCTAAGAGCCACTGTGTATGGAGCTCTCATCATTTATCCAAAATTGGGTTCTCCTTATCCTTTCTCTATGCCTAAGAGAGAATATCCCCTCCTTCTAGGTTCATCTCTAAAACCATCACTTATTTTGCTCAATTAAGTACTATAATTTCCTTTGCAGTAACTTTTAGTCAATAGTGGACACTTCAAAAAATGCTGAACTCTTCATTTTTCCAAAAGCAATGATAATTCCATAACAGTTGTACTATGATGATGCACAGCGGAATGGTTTGATAGGGATCCAATGGTTCTCTTAAGGCAGACACAATTCACAGGAGCACCTCCAAATGTATCTGTTGCATACACAATTAATGGTCAACCCGGAGATCTCTATAGATGTTCAAGTCAAGGTTTGGAATCATTCTACTCTTTCTAGAGCCATAACTTCCATGCAGATTTTGCATTCTCTTATGATATACACATGGCTAAAATGATACCATAAACATACAATGCAGAAACTGTGCGAGTTCCGGTAGATGCTGGCGAGACAATTCTCTTGAGAATCATCAACAGTGCACTCAACCAAGAACTCTTCTTCGCAATTGCCAACCACAGGATGACTGTTGTTGCTACAGATGCTGCTTACAGCAAACCTTTCACCACCAATGTCCTCATGATAGGTCCTGGTCAGACAATCAATGTCCTGGTCACTGCTGATCAAACCCCCGGGCGATACTACATGGCAGCGCGCGCGTATCAAACAGCGATGAATGCTGCATTTGACAACACCACCACCACTGCAATCCTAGAATACAAATCTGCCAGCTGCAGCAAAAAAAATGGACAGCTCCCAAGACCAATACTGCCAGTATTGCCGGCTTTCAATGACACTGCCACTGCAACAGCATTCACAGCTGGGATCAGAGGCCTATCCAAAATCAATGTCTTCACAAAAGTTGATGTGAGCCTATACTTCATTGTTGGCTTGGGGCTAATCAACTGCACAAATCCTAATAGTCCAAGGTGCCAAGGACCAAACGGAACCCGATTCGCAGCCAGCATAAACAATCAGTCCTTTGTGCTCCCTACAACCACCTCCTTAATGCAAGCCTACTATAACCGTATCCCTGGTGTATTCACCACAGACTTTCCTCCAGTTCCTCCTGTACAATTCAATTACACTGGCAACGTACCCCGGGGGCTGTGGACTCCTGCAAGAGGAACTAAGCTCTTCAAGTTGAAGTATGGTTCCAATGTGCAAATTGTTCTGCAGGACACAAGCATAGTAACTACTGAGGATCACCCTATGCATGTACATGGATTCCACTTCTTTATAGTTGGTTCCGGCATTGGCAACTTCAACCCAGCAACAGATCCTGCAAGGTTTAACCTAGTAGACCCTCCTGTAAGGAACACCATTGGAACACCACCAGGAGGATGGGTGGCCATTCGTTTTGTGGCTGATAATCCAGGTAGCAATAGCATATTTACTCACATAAATGTTATCTATCTTGCAGAGTTCGTATTATGGACAAAACTTAGACATAGATCAAAAGTGTTTTCAGTGTTATTCTCCTATCAGAATTAGAGTTTCACCTCGATAATTTATGTTGACTTTTAATACAAACCTTTATTATGCAAATTTCCTAAGTAAAAGTCCAATTCTGGTCGGAGAATGACACCAGAAGTACCTAAGAAATGCATCTAAGTTTCTCCTTGTACTATTTGGCTTAGCATTGCATACTAACCAATTATGTGATTTTTTTTTCCTAATTGCAAATCAGGAATTTGGTTCTTGCATTGTCACATAGACTCGCATCTGAATTGGGGTCTGGCAACGGCACTTTTGGTAGAGAATGGAGTTGGTCCATCACAGTCAGTTATTCCTCCACCCCCGGATCTGCCTCAGTGTTAAGATCAAGAAAGCATCATTAGTCATAAATTTTATGTTCCTCAATTATTGGCTTGTTGTTTTACGAGGTCTTTAAATACTTGCCAAATAGACAGTATTTGTCCTGTGTTGTTTAAAGGTCCAGAATTGGACCATGCTCAATTGAGAAGCTATGTTTGTGTTTTTCTTGATTATGTGCAAGTGGTAGTGCCTTAATCTTTTAGAACATAAAATAGCATAGCGTGTGATCTCTCGTTATTACTTATTAAGAGTTACTATTTTTCTTTTACAAGTGTTCATTCATAGCACAACAGTTCCTCATTTGAAGACATCAACTTTCCTAATGAACTAAAGAAAATATATATCATAAAAGAAATAGCAAATGCTTTCCTAATAGATAAGCACGTAGGTAATATAGTAATGTACACTCTGCCAAGCATTTTATATATTTGTTGATGATAACTTGCATCTACTTGTTTTTTAAAAGAAGTGTGTTAGTAACTTATAACTACAATTATTTTAAATACACTTAAGTTGTAGTTTGCTAACATTACTTCTAAGAAACAAGTTAATATATGATAGCTAATATATATATATATATATATATATATAGGATTTGCTGACTTAAACATACTTATTTTTAGAAGTAAGCAAATTAAAACTACAAATTTCTTAAAATATATCCGAGGTATAAGTTTCTAGCTTATTCCTTCTAAAAAAAATACGTGTAAGTTAACAAAATCTTTTTATTAAGTTTAGGATGAACATAGAAATCAGGAGTGTGAGAATAGCAAGACCCTTGTATAGTCAGCCTTCCATGGCTCCCTCCCTTGGGCCTTGTTGTCTCGTTATACGTTTGCTCCAAAAACAAAAAATATTGGAATGTTTTTATATTTTTCAAAGAGCCTACAAATACTAAAAGTAAATAATGAAAGACTAAATTACAAGAACATTCCCTAAGTCTTTATTAAATTATACATAACTTTTTTGTCATTACTTTCCTGTACTAACCTTTTTTTAAAAAACATTATTACACTGATACTCTCTAAAACTTCACTAACATTCCCTACCAAAAAAAAGTATTTGTATAATTACACAAAATCTCAGGAGTTTTACTGTAATTTTCTTATTTTTAATCAAATTACATGAGAAAATTAAAGCGACACACTTAATCAAATTACAAAAATGTAGAGTTATTAATATCATTATCAATACAATTAATATTGTTATTATATTGGTTATTCTCTTTAATTTGTCTTAGGTTACAGTTATTATAAATCCTAAACTTTCTCTTAATATTGTCTTAGCTATTCTACTTACGTATTTCACACACACACAAAAATATATATATATATATATATATATATATATATATATATCCTAAGAGATTTGAATTTTTAATTTACTAATTTATTAATGTTTAATGTACTTTTATTTTTCCTTTTTTGTCGTAGTCTGATTGAAATTAGTTCATTAAAACAAATCTCCCAATTACCCATTACCGAGAAATAATTACTCTTTTTTTTTCTAATTTTAATCAAGTCAAAAGAACAATTAAAGAGAAATATGAAGAACACACGTGAGTTCCATTTTACACAGACTAGCTGACCAAGTAATTTGCATCCATGTCCAAAAGCAAAGTTCCCGAGACAAATAAGTGGCTATGTTTTCATCAAATTTATATTCAACCTGATTATCTCTCATTAACTTTTTCTTCACTCACCTTTATATTTATTACTTAAAGAATCTCTTCTGCACCCGCACTTTTTTTTTATCTTTGTGAGGTGATTTAAGATTTTTCAAACAACATAGGCTACAAATGATTTTAGAAAAATATTTTTGAAATCATTAGCATTATTACCATTATAATCATTTTGGTCTGCCACTCCACACCACTCCCACCGACACCGCATTTGGCAAATTAATTCATGCTGGTGTTGTTACAAGATATGGATATCATTTCATATTTCCATTGCCTCTACCCCTTTTTCAAAAATCAATTATTAGCCAAAAACAACATGATTCGCACATAATTATACAAGCGTGTGCGTGTTCCTTCATTTTATACTTTTTCTTTTTAATTTTTTTTTTTTACCAAAAGACATTAGTTTTAGTAAGATCCTTAATTTTATATTTCATCAGTACAATTAAAGTTGAGTTCAAATTCAGTAGCATTTCTAGAATGGCAAAAAATTTTGAACTCCATTGTAACATTTGGAAACAACATTTATAAAAAATCTCGAAGATTGAATTGTACCTGTAGGTGGAGATTCCTGTTGAACCACCTACCAATTAGTGCACTGAAGATATAGATGAAGATATATGTCAATCTATTTATATTCTATAGGAGATCTAATGCTAGAAACTTTGTTGCTTTGTCCCCGTACAACGGGACACCTCATGTACCCTAAAGTTGATTCAAAGTTCTAAATCTTTAAAATCAAGCCCTGAATTTGCATCCCAACCACACATAATGGCTGACCAGATAATATCATATGTCTAATATATAGAAAATAGATAAGTAAAGGGTTTAAGAAAGGGAAAGGTAGAAAATGACTTTATTAGAAAATAGACTTTTAATATTGATTATTTTGGATTATGAGATTGGAAGATTGCCTAATTTTGACGGTCAAACACAGCATATATAATGTTCTGAGATAATTCAAATCATTTAATTGGCATGAGATTATAAAAATAAAAAAAATTATATGTATAACTGGTATTCTATCTAGCTGATTATGGCTAGCTACTTTGTTCACACTAAAGAGATTCTCAATCTATACATGCACATGATATACGAAATTAAACATTAGTCGGCATTTTTAAGGCTAAGAGATGATCTTGATTGTGGAATTAGAAGTACTTCTAGCAAAAAAAAACAATAGGAAAAATTTAAAGTGAAAAGAAAGGGGGTGAGGATCGGGGTAACTGTTTTTGTTCTTTACATTAACTTTGCTTTTAATGGGAATTTATTGATTTGTTATATCGATATGGAGAAGAAAGCGACAAAACCTGTGACCTCCTGAACCAAGTTCGAACCGAGTAACATGTATACACAGCAACTAACACACACCATTTATGTTTAGAGATGAAAAAGGCCTGCAAAAGTTGAAGTCTAAGACTGTGGAAACCCTAGCTATCTCATTAGATCCCATAATAAACTCAAATAGATAGGTTTCTGGGTCAAAGACAGCAATTGAAAGACTAGGGTTTAGCTTTTGGCCAGACCAGTCCTCAGAAAGGGAAAGATTGCTACCCTCTAAATTCTGAAAGCCAAACATAACGCCTCAATTTCTCTCTGAGAAAACAAATATTAAAAAAAAAGAGAGAGACATGTAATAATAGTTGAGAGCTTTGCTCTGAATAGGTCAAAGTTTTATGTACAGCAACTGCTTTCAACTTTCAAAATATCCTTCACGAACTTTGTAGTAGGTCTTTGTAGACAAACAGATCGAGGCTAGCTAGAAAATCAACTCAATAAGTGAATTCATCAATTGAAAGAATAGGAAGAATAGGAGTGTGTGTATAAATATTTAGTAATTAAGAACTAAGAATGGCTTCAAAATTAACTATGAGTCTGTTATAAAGACTAATAAAGAAATCAATAAATAACTGTCGTAGTATTTTAGTTTGTGACTTAAAATTTGGTTTTTTTAGAACATTATGTATTTTGTGAAAAATTATAATATTTTATTTATAAAAATATTATTAAGTTTTTTCCCAACAAAAATATTCTGGATCACTGCTTTTGGTGTAAAAGGATTATCAGTGTTTTTAAAATTTTAAAGTCTTATTAATTTTTTTTCACACTTACCATAGTCAAAAAATAACCAAATTTGATCTTCACATAAAATACCACGCTTACAACAAATTTTAAAAGAACTTCATTATGCTACAAACCATATTCGTATTTTATATTAAATAAGGATGTTTTATACTAAATATATTAATTATTAATAAGTTGTTGATTTGAGTGATATTGAATTCAATTAATTTAAACAAGTATTATGGATTCGAGTCTATAATATATGATTGAAAAGAAATATCTACTAAAGCTAATTAAATTGTCCATAATTTGTGTATCAACCTTAAACGGAGTAATATAGCAATAGATTTTTTATTTTTTAATAAAATTAAAAGTAAAGAAAAATTAATAAATTAAATAGTAGTATATAAACATGTTGGTAACACACTTTTTATTTAATTTTAGTTCTTGAATAAAATTTTATTAAAAATTACAATTTTTTATAGGTCATACTTCTAATTATTTAATGAGTTAGACTCAAGATTTTATGATTTTTTATATAAATTTTAACCAATAAAAAACTATTAGAAAAATATGTTGAAAATGTATTAATAACACCCTTATTCTTAAATACCGTACCATCAAAAAATTTATCCAGCATATTCTTTTCCGTGACCGTGCCTGTAGCTTTGCCGGTGAGAAATGGATCAGCATAAGAAACCCTTCTAGAGATCAGACTACGAGGAATGAGAACAAGCACAAAACTAAATAATGAGTAAGATCTAAGAAGAAACACGAAACTTAATATGATAGTTCAAACAACAGAAAGAAATCAAAGAAAATCTAAGAATTACAAACCATTTCTTTGCCGCACTTTGCTTAATTGGACACAAATCATACCACAAAAATTGCCAAATAGCATGCGTATATAGCGTCAACTAACTTACAACAATTACTACAAGTGAAAATGACTTGTATATGTTATTTAATTAAGTGATTTAAAATTTAAATTCTAATTAATTTTTAAATATGAAATAAATCGTGTAATATTCAACATGTTGTGTTCACAATTCTCAACCGATACTTGTCATCACTTTTGAGAAAAATAACTTTGTATCAATACCATTAAAAAAACATAGATATATAGCCTGTGCTAAAAAGCAAGAAAATCCATAAAATTAATTAACTGGCAAGTAGTAGCTAGCCAAGACATTATAACTTTATAAACATGTTTAGCTAGAAGATGAAGTTCAATTGAGTAAGATTCCTTATCATCATCATCAAGATCTTAATTTTTGCTTCATAGAGAATAATAATGAATTGTAACCTGGGAAAAAGGGAAAGGCCATGGAAGGGAGAGACATGCAGGTGTGGTGTTACATATATATACAGTATGAAGAAGCCATGAAGCTCAAGATAGATAGCGCCAAGTATACAACTATATATGAACATATAATCATCAGTATCACGGTGCTATCCCTCCTGAGCTTCACAGATTCTCCCATACTCTCTGCAACCGCGCGTATGATCCATGAACCGTGCCTTGCAGAAGAAGAACAAACATGCATAAAGGCGATGCCATGAAGACTGGAGAAGGAAATTACAGTGAGCAAGAGAATAGAAGCTAGATTTTGGTGGGGAAGGAGATGGAAGGGGGTTATGAGCCTATTTATAGGATAATAAAATTAAGGTATGGAGTGAGAATTGAGATGAAGAGTTGGGATTTAATTTGAGAAAATATTTTTTAAAATGATTGAGCTGAATGTAAAGAATTTTATATAATTTTTTTAAATTCATATTTCTTTATTTCTAGAAGATGAGTCATGATATATTGATAAAATTGTATTTTAATGATTTGTTAATCATAAATTTTAATTCAAAAATAATTTCTTTACCTACATCAGGATAAAGTTAAATATAATATTTTTTTATAAAATTTTTCTGAAAAAAGACACAATAAAGTCATATTATTGTAATGAAAAATAAAAACAAAAACCATCTTCTTCTCAAATTAAATGATTTCTTTCAAATTAATTTTAACTTCATATATATTAGTTAAATATATAATGTATACATGAATGTTATCACAAATTAACTATCAATATAATTTTTTAATCGAGGATTATTATTTTAATTGTTCTGAAACTTGACTGTGATCTTATAGTTAATGCAGGGAAAAAAATAATTTTTAAATTTCCTTTCGAAAAAGAAGCATTTGTGATGATTGAAAATGATTATTATAATGGTAGGTTTTCTTACGTACCTTGTACGCTTCCGACTACGAAATTTTGTGGTGAAAACGAAAACTTGGAATACGGTGACGCAGATTAGGGAGTGGAGTGGACTTGAAGTTTGAAACCCCAGACAGATATGCACAAAACCCTAAATTTATCGGCAGGGGTAACTTTGCCGGGAAGTTACCTAACAATCTGGGCTGCCACACAACCTTGCTTAAGTTTCCAAAAAAATAGGTCAAAACAATATTCATCGTCTACTACATATTGTAATACTAATTAACCTAGGCTTCCCTACACCGAAAGTTAATTACTTCTAAACAACAATACACAATTTGATAGTACATAAGGCTATATATGTTACATTCACAATTCTATTTAAGGATATTTAGGAATATTTTGTTTCTATAATTTTCTAATTCAACTTTTTATTTATTTAATTTATATCAAATTTAGAATTGTGCAATAAGAACTTATCTTCTTTTTTAAAAAAAAATTAATGTTTTCTAGCTTGTTAGAAGCAAATTAACACTTACTAGTCTCGAAAGCATATTTATCTTATTCATATTACTAAAAAAGACTTGGTCCATATTGGATCAATAACAAAATGTGACAAGGATCATTGCTGAAATAAAGTATAGACTCCCCAGATTTTACGTATTTTTTAATTAAATTAAACTAAAATGAAAATCATAAAAACACTTTTGATAGTAGAGGAGTGCATCACTACAAGAAAAAATCATATTCGCAGCGGCTTTTATTCAACAACAAATAGAGTTGTCAGCAATACTTACTGACAACTATAAATGTAACTGCCAAAGTGTTTTTCAAAGTTGGCATATTTGTTGTGTTAGAAAAAATACTATTTAATGTCAATAATGTTCAAAGTCATTATAAAAAATTATTTTCTATACTAACGAATATGTCATCAGAGATGAAATTAAAGATGTTGTCACTAGTAAAAATACTATTTAATGTCACCAATGTTCACAATTGTTGTGAAAAATTATTTTTCTATGTCAACACATCAATTATCCATGGGAAAAAGTATTTTTATATGTCAAACATGTTTGTTATTGCTGAGAAACGTATTATTTGATGCCAACAACGTTCATGGTCGTTAAGAAAAGAGGAAAAATAAGCTTCGTTTTTACAAAAACAATGATATTTTTATTTATCACATTTTACAATAAAAAAAAGATATTCTTATTTATATCCAATAACATTCTTTAGTTAGGATACTTGTTATTTTATGCACAATTTCTTCTTTTCAAATTTTGCACAACTAAACAAGAGGGAAAGGAAATATTTATCTTTCTTTTCATATCATTTTTTTATCAACTAAACAACTTAAAAATCATGTCTTTAATTATGCAACTTTATTTTCTTTTCTATCTCCTTTTTTTCTTTCACTTTATTTCCTAAAACAATAAACATATAATTAAATGCAAATAAAGCTATTTTTCTTTTCTTTCCTTTTGTCATCCCATTACTTATTATTTCAACCCTCTTCATCAACACTTGCATACGACAATCAAACCATTTATGATAATTATCATATGGGATGCCTCTCATGCCAGCCTGGTTAGTATACTCCAGCCAATTTATATATTCACACCACTTTAGAGTTCTTTTTAATTTCATGAACCATCACTTATCACTATATATATATATATATATATATATATATATATATATATATATATATATATATATACCAGAAAGGTTAATAACAGTGGTATATATAGTATGATTGATATAAGCCAGCAGTTTTCAAGGGTGTACAATCTAAGATTAGATTGGTTCAATGTGTACACAGAAGACTCATCACATGTAAGGGACATGTGCAAGCACTAGACCTCTCTGTAATAGAGTATAAAAGTAACATATAATGATAAAATATATAAAGACTAGTCATATAATAACAAATAGAGAGGTGGGCCGGTTGTAGTTACATCAATGGTCAAGGGAATACCCTCACTAGCCCAACATTTCCTGTGGCTTTACTTTTGGGACCTGCACTGGTTCAAAAGTAATCATCATAAGTTAATAATCTCCCATTAACAGTCACAAAAATCGTTTCTATTTTTTCATCCTGCAGTACTGCTCTGCAATCATAACTTGCATAAGGAATCGAATTGAATGGCACCATTATGGAATATGTCTGATTTACAAGATTCTTCTTCTCTCAAGCACCTCAAACTACATAGTGCTTGAATAAGTGATGTATATTGTTGGGCTCATTCTCTCTTCTTTTCTATATGGTGACCAAACGTGCAACACTGTTATTATGGAGGCAGTTGCTTTGTCATTAGGACAATATATATGACTAAATCTAGTAGATAAGTTTCTGCCATGATATTCTTCTACAAGCATTATTGTCTTTTGAAAAGCCAAAAGGGGCCGGCAATCTTTTCTTTATTGTTATAGCTCATTTCAAGGCATTACAAACCATATTATATTATATGTTTTATACATAATAATTGATTATGAGACCAGAGATTTTTCTCCAAGATTAAATATTATTGTCATCATAAAGAATAATTTATGGAATTATATAAAGTGCATGGATTAACTTATTATACGAAACTATTTCAGCTTAATTGATAATTTTAACTTTTAAGTTTAAGTGTTAAATATGTAATTATGAGTTTATCACCTATATTCTGATCTTATAAGATTCCAACATTATTATCTCTTGTTTAAAACACTTGTTGTCTAGAAAAATATATATTATGAAATACAATACTAACAACATACGGATTTACACTTGCATTAATCTTGCTGATAATATGAAACTTTAACTTCAATAAAAGTTCTTTTAGTTCAATTTTTCTTAAATCGAAATTAGACGTATAAATTGATTTTAATTTTTTGGGAGATATTCAATATATTTTACCTTTTTATTTTTTCTCATGTATAAGTATTTATGGTTATGGAGAATTTTATCAAAATTAACGAATTTTTTCTTGTTTTTTTTTTTACTTGTTATTATAACCCTTGGATGGAGTATTTTAAAATTTTAGGAAATTTAAAATTCAGGGAAATTAAAATGTATCAATTAAAATTCTTTTATTTTCAAAATTTTGTGTTTGGATAAAGAAATTAAATTTCTTTATTTTTAAAATTTTGAACCTCATTCATGGAAAAATACGTAAGGTGGATGGTGTCTTGAGAGCAGCGGAGGTCGGAGTACGTCGATGATTGAGACGGAGCAAAAAGTTGTGTATTTAGAGCTTTTAAAAAAGAAGAGAATTTCAATTTCTCACCTTTTAGAGAGAAATTCAAATTCCACATTTTTAGTTGTTTAAAATTCTCTTTTAAAATTCTAAAAATTTAAATTCCTCATATAAAAATATCCAAACAGGGAATTTTAAGTTGAAAAATTTTAAATCCCTTAATAAATTACTTTTCCCAATTAAAATTCTCCATCCAAACACATTCTTAAATTTTTTTAGTTAAAATCTTATAACTATATTCAGATTACATGAATAATAAAGTATAAACTTATAACTTTAAGTTCAATTCTAAAATTGGAAAATTTTCTGTTATAATCCTATGGTTTACATGAAAAGTTAAAGTGCTTCTTTTTTTTTCTTATTAGACGTCAGAGCATTAGTGACTAAGGAATGGCTGAGCTCATCCACATGTACAATGATAGGAATAGGATGATGCCACATCTAATCCCATTCAAATTCTCTTCAAAAATAGCTTTCCAAACTCTAAACGGATCTTCAAGCCAACTAGAAAAACTCACTTTGGTGATGCAAAATCTCTATCCAGTGGACAAATTTAAAGGGGGTCCAATTATCTTCAAAACTGCCTAGGCTTATCATCAACAATTCATTTGGATCATATATAAGCTTTCTATATATTCTTTGTTAGGACTCATTTACATTTTTGTCCATTTAGTTTAGATTATGTGTATTTTTTTTCCTTGTTAACTAAATTTTTTATGTTTAAAATTAAACAAATGTGATCTTTGAATGAATTTTACTTTTATCTAAGAGATTTACAATGTATAACTGCATAGATTAATCACTTATTTAAATTTTTTTACATCTTATAATTCTACATAAATTTAAAATAAATTACAAAAATCTCCCATTAAGATTTATTCAAATTACACATGCATCCATTCCTTTTTTTCAAATTACTTTGGTCTCCATCCCCTCTCCTAACACCGTTACTAAGTTTCCATTTTTTTTTTTCACAACCAAAAATGTCCTCTCTATTTCCAACATATCTAACCAAACAATTCTCTCTGAAGAACAGTCACGTCGCAACACACAAGGGCACAACTCAGCTACATCATGGGGTTCAACGGCGCCACTAGGAAGGGCCTCTCCCTCACTCATCGCATGGAGACCCTTTAATATGTGGTGCTCGTCCACTGTTAGGAACCATTAAGCATGCTACTCATTCGTTGTTGCCATCGAGAATCAGCGTTTTAGAAAGAGTGATGACAACACCCACAAATTTGTGATGGGGATATGGAGCACATGAGGCAGCCCAAGTACAAAGTACGACGGTGCAGATCCAGACGATGTGCGAAGGGCCTTAATATCGTTGTTGAGACGCTAGAAAGCGACAATTTCTTCTTCGATCTTGTCCTCAATGGGGCATGCATCACAGTCAGCACTTGCTAATTGATCTAACCCTTATTTGTCTGCCGCTACCACTTCCCAAATCTCCCTCCAATGGATGAATAACTAGTCGATAATCTGCCATTTGAGTTCGGTGCTAGTTCCTTCGCATGTCATTTGAAGGGATTCAAGATTTAAAGTTTTTCAAGTGTCATCCACATAATTGTTGTATGTCATTTATCTCCTAATAATTAATTTTTTTTTCTTTCAAAAACCTCTTTATTAAACATTTTTATTTGTAAAAACAGAAATAATTTTGAAAAATAAGAAACAAACGAGTCATTCGTTTTAATTTTGCAACAAAATTAATTATTTGCACAACATTCCTAAAAGTGTTAGGGCTCTCACAACCTCATCAAAAGATAAGGGTCTTCTTCCTTATTTTTTCAATTACGATTCTTTACAACTGAAGGCGTATGGGCGAGTATTGTTGGAAGGTACTTTCATACTTAATGAAAATTATAAAAATGGGCGAGTATTTATGAAAGGTACTTTCATAAGAAAAAAATAGTGAAATTTATAACAATGCACTGAATAATTGGATGAATATATACCTAACCAAAAGATGACGTAGCCTTTCTTAATTTATATAGAGATGCATTGAATGTTAAAAGGATACTTACCTAATCAAAAGATCGGCCTTTTATATAGATTTTTTTCTGTCACTCGTAATTAGAACAAGTCATGTTAGTCTTTTGGCAGACTTAACTGAAATTTGGACATATACATAACAGCTTAAAAGAATAACGAGACTCTCAATTATGGGATCCGCGGATCCCTGAACCCTTCAGAAGTAAGATTTAAGATTTGGTGCATGGCCCATATAAAGAATATTCCAGAACACAATTAAAATAGGTTGTATATTACTATGAAAAAGAAAAACAATAAATGGGTTGTATATTTTTTTAAAATAAATTAATTTAAACAACAAAAAAGGTTGTTCTTTCATCGCACTCATATTCAATAAACTCTCCCTTAACAGCAAGCTAGCATGATGTCTAAAATATAATTATGCAACGGAAGCACCACAATTTTAACCTAAGATCTTGTACAAAATACTTAAATTTTCACCACTAAATATCAACCTTAGTAGGTTGAAAAAACATTAAAAAAAATTGAATCTTCTCCCATTTAAGAGTGATTTGATGGTTAAAAAATATTCTCCATGCCATGACTTTGGCTTAATATATAGCGATGTTACGTGTTGTGTTGTTCAAATTAAGTTTTCTCAAGTATAATTCTAGGGATTGATATACACATACAGTCTTAAAAATTAAACTAGTAATCAATTTAATCAAGACATTGGATTACTACTGGATTAATGATTAAATAAATGAATCATTAATTGAATTGTATTACTCGATAATACAATGTTATAAATTATTATTATTATATATTTATATAATATACATGTTTTACATATAACATTTGTCAATAATATTATAAAAATAATAACCTCTAGCGTAGTGGTAAGGTGTGTTTGTGTCAATTGCTGGTCATAGGTCACAAGATCTAATCATGCTTCATTCCATCGATTTGGGAACCCGACTAGGTTGGACGGGATAGATAGTATGTGTGATCCAATATTGGAATCAACTTGGTTGACACTCTAGCTCCTAGTCTGATCGGTCCGACCAATTTCAAGTTTTAAAACAGTGTATATAACAACTTGTTGCCACCTTGACACTTTCAACAATAAATTTAAATATCAAGTGAACTCTTATCCATATCGTCTTGTCATTTAGCTATTGAACCAAATGTGTGGGTTACATGAGATGGTGTGAAGTACTATGATGATGGAATTAACCACGGACGTACGAGATTTACGTGAGCCAAAGGAGTTAACGGCTTGGAAAATCACAATACTTGCCTTTGGCTTACGTCAAAAACCATGTTTGGAAAAATAAAAGGCATTTTGGGTAGACCCCATTCAAACCCTCTTTTGCGCTTCCTTGTGTGACCCCCCTTCTTTGGCAATTCAAGTGCTCCAATTCATTGCCATTTTACTTTTCTCTTTTTTCTGAACTCTAGATCACCTTTTTTGGGAATCTGAGTGTGAGTGAAACTTGAATTATATGTACGAAATCTTTCTTTCCTCTTCTTCATGTTTTGACATATTGAAATTTGCTCTTGAAGTAGTTTAAAGGGCATATATGTGTGTGCTTGCATGGCATGCAGTGTATTATTGAGGAACTTGTGGGCATGTAAGCTTGATAATTGTTTTGTCATATGGATGGACCTGATAATCTCAATTTCATACCATGTCTTTTACCATTATATTTTGAACGACTTCTTTTCTATGAGCTATGTTATGGACTATGAACCTCAATGTGGTTGGCTTGTTCTTGCTAGTATTTCAATTGGGATTTAAGAGTTAAGATAAAGTGATCAATAACAAACAAAAGTCGTAGGATAATAGAAACAAATTGAACCAAAATCATTGGTTGAATGACTCAAATTTGATGCGATATATAGTGGTTTAGTTGGCTGAAAATGCCTTCCTTCAAGTGGGGGGATATGATTATAAGAATATATGTTGGGACCAAGACAACTTTTGATTCCATTTCCACCCCGGTTGTACGACTATAATTGTTTGTAACTGTTTGGTACTAGTGATAATTAGAGAATAAGAAGGGGAAAAAAATGTATACTTAACACATAATTATCTAGTAAAATATACTTTTGTTTTCAATATATCACATAACTCTGAAGTTTTGTCCGACAATAAATGGAGTTTAAAGGCGGGAATTAGCTAGGTTTTATAACAAAGGAGCCTATCTTCTTTTCTAATATGACTTCAATCTAGTTTATTTATTTAACATAGGTCTTGCTTTAACATTTACAAGCTTGTTTAAAAGTTTATTTTTATGCAGTAAAAAAAGTTTACTTTTGTTTTCACCATCAAGAAAAAATCTTTAACTCAATTTACTTTATTATAAAATCTATTAAATAGGTAAAAAAAAAAAATTACGTCTAAATAAGTTCATGAGTCTAGCTGTTCAAAAAATAAAATAACGAGTCTAAACTCAATTTTTTTTACAGAATCTAATTAAACTCAAGTTAAAATCTTAAATAGAAAAACTAATAATATATAATTTCAAAAATATTACAATAAAAATTTAGTGCAACACTAGCATTATTATTATGATAGACCTACATATTGATATTTGTGTTGTGTGGACTTGTACAAGTGCTATCATGATGGATTCTACCTAGCTTAGCTTCTGTAGTTGAACTTGGTGTAGTTTTTTGTCAAGTGTTGAAGCAAGGGAAGCGTACCTGTAAAGACTTTGACATCCATGGTCGAATTTGATAAAGTAATAGTATTGGTGTGTTAGTGATGTGTACTTGGTTAGGGTTTTTCATGAGGTATTTGTAGGTAGTGCAGAGTGTTAGGCAATTCTTTCATCATGAACTTGTCATATTTCTCATAATAATTCATTGCGTGATGCAACAAATATCTTTCATATGTAGGGTTTATGCTCATAGTGACTACATAATTGTGTAATTGATGATCAAGTGATGAATGTCCTTGGGAGTGAATCAAACTCTTAGTGCGGTGGGACACTCAATTGGTCAGCTGGTGGTTAAGTTTGACCTTGTTATATTTTCAGAATAATATTAATATTAAACAAAATTGCATGTTAAGCTTAATAAACTTTTAATGTTTGGTCTGTGTTTAAAGTATTTTTAAATAATCTGAAATTTTATTTTTTTAATTAAATAAGTTTTTCAAAAGTTTAACAGAACTTATGAATATAACTTATTTAAATTTATCTTCTATATATTATAAATCTTTAGTGTTTGGGAGAGTTTTTGAAAAGATCTTATGATGGTCCATAAGACGTTTTAGCTTAGTTATTTTAATGAGCTGCCCAATATAGTTTATACCAACAACTTATGCAACTAATTTTTTTTAATTTAATTTTGTTTATGAACAAAGTAAGAACTAAAATAAGTCCCAGATTCATATGTTGGCGTGTTTGCTATCGTTGGTCATGTAGTCACCTAGTAGGGTCTTAAAAAAAATTGTACCTAATTGAGCCAAACTGTTAAGAACTGAACTAAACCAAAATATAAAAATTGTATTTATATAAAAAAAAAATGAATTTAACTATTTTATATTAAAAAAATTGAATTGCACCATTTGAAAACCGAATTGAATTCAACCAAACTAGAAAATCTGAACTATTTTTTACAAAAGGGGTAAAAATTCTCCCTTAAATCCTCTCTTTTTCAAGTTTTTCTAAATACGAAAAAAATCTATGATGGTGTTTTAATAATCATTGGCATTATTAGTGCTTAAGCTGTTGAGCTAAGATTTCCCTGGGGACCACACATAAAACATGAAACCACTCTGGTACTTGCTATTTAGGCCTCTTATTTTACAAAGTACACTCCATCCCCCTTCATATATTTTTTCTACCAAATTTACCCTTTAAACCCTTATCTTACACTCAGGTTTGTTTGTCTTATTTTCATCCTATTTTTATTGTTTTTTAAACCTTAATTTTGAATCCTATATGAAATCTTACTCCCTACAATTTTTTATATAAGAAACAAATAACTAATTCATCAAGATCAATAAAAGTAAGTTAGTTAATTTAATTAAAAACACCACAAAGTTTAATTCCAAAAATACCTATAGTAAGTAGTGGAAATATCTAATGACACTACACATATTTAAATGGATGTTGTTTTTTCCACCAATGAGTGTGTTTGTAATGTTAATAGATCAAAAAATGCATCCATTCACATGGAGAATGAATTAATATATTTCACAATAAATTAAGGGTATAATTGAAATTTAGCAAGTGATACATTTTAAAGTGAGTTCATGTTTCATATGATTAGGACCAAAGCAATAGACTCATTTGTTTCTTATAAAAAGAATCGGAGGAGAGTATTTTCATCCTATCTTTATTTTTCTTTGAATCATGTGTTCACCCATATTCAGTATATAAATACATAATATTGTTTGTTTTCCTTTATGTGACATTGTGTTTCAAGATACATTCATCATTACCTTCATATATTATTAACCTTTAAGTGCCTTCAAATAAGTTTTCATTTTCTAATCCAGGTCTACAATGTCAACAATTGCAAGCTATATTGACTCTTAAGTGTGTTGGTTAAGATAAGTTTTATTACTATTGAAAATATCTTTCCAGAATAATGTATACCAATTCTAGTTATTTTAATTGGGAACTATGTTTCATAGTTATAAAAATACATTTTTGGAATAGAGAAAGGGGGGTTTTGAGGGTGTATCATTTTAAGGAAAAAGGATATAATGAATAATTAAAAATAAAGAGATATGATGGGGTGTACTTAGCAAAATGGATGTGTAAATAGTCAGCGCCAACCACTCTAACAAAACAACAGTTCAGCTAATGGGCTAATTATAATTTGGGCTATAAATTTCTTACCACTATCTAGTAAAAAAAAAACCTACAACAGTTTTGTGAACATTTTAATTATATATAACTATATAAAAAGAATAGGTATTTTGGTGTACACATTTTTATCTATTTTATTTTTATAACTATATTTATAAATTATTATTTTATTCCTATAACTACATTCATAAAACACTCAATAACTTCTATTATGTTTCTTTTAAAAGAACATGGAAAAGTAATTAGACACGAAGTGTATTTTTTCCTAGCTAACATTATGGTAACAGGTATGTAAAATAATAGTAAATACTAAACTAATAGTAAATATTAACATGATGATAATTAAATAAATTAATAATATATATATATATGTATATAATTTAAATTAAAGTTGATAAATTCCAGTAACGTTACATGATGTAAACACACGAAAGTCATTTTAATTATCTTAAAAAAATATCTAATACTCATATATGTGGATGATTTAAATATTCATATATATGTAACTATTATAGTTGAAGTGGTCCATCATGTACCACTCTTAATATGGAGGATGTTAACTCTCACTTTCTAACTTAAGAAAAACGTGGAATTCAATTCTTTTTTAAAAAAAAAAAATGGGATTCAATTCTAATTTGAATAAATATAAAATAAGGTGTTTATAGTTAAGGAAAATACAATAATGTAAATATTTAGTTAAATTACAACATTAATCTTCTTATAATTCATGAAATGCAATTTTAGTCTTTTTTTAAATTTTAGTTTTCATATTTTAAAAGATTATAATTTTGGTCAAATCTTTAATATTATGCACATTTTTTTATATTTTAATTAATTAAATCATTTATTGATAATACTTTAAGTAAATATATTAGATTTAGGATTCAATTAGACTTAAATAAAAAAAAACTTAAAAATTCAAACAAACTTGAGAATTAAAAAAAAAAAACATATTTTTTTTGAGATGTAGAGACTAGAATTGCAAAAAAAAAAATAAGTGACCAAAATCATACATAAGAAATTATAGATGACCATAATTGTAATTTAACTTAAATATTTTTTATTTTATTATTTAATAAAGTTTCATATAACTGATTTATAACAATAAAATAAAAGTTGCATTACTGAATTTAAATTTCTTTTGACTGTTACTGAATTTGAATTTAAAATTAGATTTGTTCAAAGATAAAATATGTTATCTCACTGATTTATTTAAATAAAAACATTTGTTTGATTTGATTTGATTTAAATTTATAATAAATTTAAACCAAATAACAAATTTTTTGTTTGATTGAATGACTTTTTTATAAAAATCAAACCAAATCATTTAATCCCTGAATGGGTAGAATATTGACAAATTCGTCTCAAGAAGATGAAAAATTTAAATTTTTGTCCTGAAAGTGGAAAAAATGTAACAAATCTATCTTTCCGTTAACTTTTATGTTATCATTACCATTAATTGAAAGGGCTTTTTAATGTGTTTGGTTTTCTATTTTTTAAGTGTTTATTATAATTTTATGTTTTGAATGATTAAAAAAAAAGAATATGAAGATTAAATTATATTTTGGGTAGAGCGCTGACAAATTCATTCGTCATGTGCAGAGCACTGACAAACAAGTTCATCTCTAAAAATGTGTAGAGAAATAACAAATTCGTCCAAGTAGATTATTAAGATAACATATGAAAAGTTAACGAATGAATATTTGTCACACTATTTCCACATTAAGGGACAAAAATTTGAATTTTTGTTTGGACGAATTTGTTAACGCTTTACACATTCAATAACAAAAATAATTATTTATCTTAAAAAAATTTCATTGTTACTAAAAAAAAAAAAAAAGAAGAAAAAAACACATTGAAAAGCCCTTTGTCCCAAAAATTTGGAACCCTAATATGTAAATTAACTTATCATCAAGGGCTAGCACAGATACAAAGTCCTCAACACAATCCCGTTTTCAATTCAATTCAGCCTCCATCTTAGACTCTACTTCTCAAACCCTCTTATCATCACAAGTCACGACTGCAAAGAAAGTAGTTGTAACCATTCTGGAACAAACTCTCAACTTCTCTCTCTCTCTCTCTCTCTCTCTCTCTCTCTCTCCTTCCACGCAATAATCAATAATCAATCAACCTTTATGACACAAAAATCCCCAATCCCCAACCTCAGACCCTAATTACTTTAATTTTTCTATTTTATTTTTATTTTACTTTGGTTTTTCTTCTAATGGCGACGGATGCAAGGGCGAAGTTCCAAAACCCGGAATTCCGGCCCGATTTCCACGCGGACTTAACGGTGTCAACTCACGACGGCCTCCACTTCTGGCAGTTCATGATCGCCGGATCCATCGCGGGCTGCGTCGAACACATGGCCATGTTCCCCGTTGACACCGTCAAGACCCACATGCAAGCCCTAGGCTCCTGCCCCATCAAATCCGTCACGGTCCGTCACGCCCTCAAGTCCATTCTCCAATCCGAGGGCCCGTCGGCCCTCTACCGCGGCATCGGTGCCATGGGCCTCGGCGCCGGGCCCGCCCACGCCGTCTACTTCTCTGTCTACGAGACCTGCAAGAAGAAATTCTCCGAGGGGAGCCCCAGCAAGGCCGCGGCGCACGCCGCGTCCGGCGTCTGCGCCACCGTGGCCAGCGACGCGGTGTTCACGCCGATGGACATGGTGAAGCAGAGGCTGCAGCTGGGGAACAGTGGCTACAAGGGGGTTTGGGACTGCGTGAAGAGGGTCATGAGTGAGGAGGGGTTTGGGGCGTTCTATGCGTCTTATAGGACCACTGTGTTGATGAACGCGCCGTTCACTGCCGTGCATTTCGCGACGTATGAGGCCGCAAAACGCGGCCTCATGGAGGTCTCGCCGGAGAGTGTGAATGATGAGAGGCTGGTTGTGCACGCCACTGCTGGGGCTGCTGCCGGCGCTTTGGCTGCTGCCGTTACCACCCCACTTGATGTTGTCAAGACTCAATTGCAGTGTCAGGTATAATTGTAATGCTTATTATCATTGTTGTTGTTGATATTTTGCAAATTTGACTTTTTCTTCCTCGTTGTAGTTTTGAAAGTAGGATAGATTGTGTATTGCTTACTAGAGTTTTGAATTGTTTAGTTCATGACTTTATGGTTCAGTATAAGAACAATGTAGCTGTGGTGTGGGAAGAAGTGGATTGCATTATTGATTGAATTTTAGAGTGTCATTTGAATGAGGCTAAGATTTGATGTATTAGCTTTCCGTTAAGGTTCAGTATATTATGAGCAATGTGACTGTGGTGCTTATAAAATAAAAATGTAGCTGTGGTGTGGGAAAAGAAGTGGATAGCAATATTCAATCCAATTTGAGAGTGTGATAAGTACATTTGATTGAGGCTTAGATTTTGTATTACCATTCCTTTGATTCAACCTGTGCAAATATGGGACTATCATTTTGGCTTACGTTTCTGTTATGTTAGTTTCAAGGAAGTTCTTTGTGCTTCTGTGGTTTTTTCATTCAAAGATATTCTTCTACTACAGCAGAGGCTCTGGGAAAGAGTGAATCCAATGGAAAATAGTTTGATTAGAATTGTGGAAGACGAGTTTAGAAATTATGCTCTTAAGTAGTTTTACTGTGATTTTTAGTTGGTTTTTGAGGAAGTCCAATGAAGTTAATTGATCCTTGTTGCCAACCCCACTTATTGGGATAGGGATTGACTGATTGGGTGTGGGTAATGGGACACACTGGGGATCAAAAGGCTGCCTTAGGTACTAAAATGAGTTGTGCTCTTGGATCTGTGTTCTTAGGATTGCAGGGAGTTTGGGCTGCCTTGCTGTATTCTTAGTTCTTTTTTCTAAGTCTTCTCTGTTGTATAGGATTTGTTATTTGTTATCCTTCACATAGTTGTACTTGACCATTTTCTCGCTGATGAATGCTCTTCCTCTATGTAAACAAAAAAAAAAAAAATGAAAGTGGATGCCAGTAGTTTGCTTAAGGATAGATTTGTTATTAAAACGGTAAACGTTTTAAATAACATATCAGACAGGCATATGGTATAATGTGTGCATCTATCCGTTAACATGTGCTTCTTTGATAAAATATGACTTATTCCCATCAACCAACATTGGAGCTGTGATTTTACCTATGGTTCTATGTAATTTTAATGTAGAGAGAGAGAGAGAGATGATAAAACTTAGACTTTACAATTTATACTTGAGTAATATAATAAGAAGAGTTATATTCTGGTGAACCATTGGTACATGTGAGGACCGAGAACTGTGTTGAGAAATAGAGAAGTAATTTCAACAGAGATTTAATTAAGAAAGTGATGACCAACAGACAAGGAAACCAGTAGGAAATATGGTAAGAGGATGAGAAAGTTCTAGGGTGTCGATCCCATCATAACCTTTTTAAAATTTATTGAAATTTAGCTCTGTTAATTTGGCATTTAGGAAAATAAACCTTGGGCCTCTATGCAAATTTCCATCCCCACCCCATCACTTGAGCCTATGAAATTTAGAGCTTTAATCAGACAAAATGGTGTTCAATTGGAGTGCTGAAGATGATCGTACTAATGACTAATAATATTTGGATTTGAATAGCTTTGTATGTTCCTTTCAACTCTTGTTGCATTTTTTCTTATTAAAATGGGACGAGTTCATTTTATTATGATTATGTAGAATCATATGTAGATTGAGGAGCTGACAACATCCTCTTGTGTATATCAGCATCCTTATAAATTTATTTTACCCTTTCATTGTTTATATGGGGATTACTATAGGTTTATATTATAAGACCATACATCAGAGGAACCTAATATTTTCCAATCAAACAAAAAATGTTCCAAATAAGATTGAGGTTTCTGGACTCATGTCATGAATTTTATTAATTATTATTTTATTTTTATTTGTATTGTGTAATATGGTGTTAATTAAGTTGATAATTGTAAATTGATTGTGTAACAACTTTTTATTGTATGAATTTGTTAGGCTTTATGAATGATGATAAATTAGGGGGAATCAGACAGCAAATTTTTTCCCCTTATCTTTCCTTTCCTTGGATAGTAAATTGACATGGTTGATGCTGCAGGGTGTCTGTGGTTGTGATAGGTTCAAAAGTGGATCAATTGGGGATGTTATCAAAACCATAGTGAAAAAAGATGGATACAGAGGGCTAATGCGAGGATGGATTCCAAGGATGCTCTTTCATGCTCCCGCAGCTTCTATTTGCTGGTCTACATATGAAGCTGGAAAGTCCTTTTTCCAAGATTTCAATCAGCAGAAAGACACTGGCACTGTTACCTAAATAACAGACTTTGAATATACGTATCATTCTTCGGATTCGTTATAGATGATTCTGTCTGTCAAAATTGATAAAATGCTACAAACGGGGGTGTGAGAAAGCAAATCTTTTCAAGTTCTGCGTTCTAACCCCAAATAATATACAGAACGCATCGGATTAACTACGAATGGAGAACTTGTTTCTTGTACACATTGTCAGTTTTACTTGTGATTTTTTCCCCGCTTTAGCTTTTTGCTAGTTTCATTTAGACAGAACAATATTCCATGGAAACACCTCTACGCCACATGAAATTTTTGCCTTAGTTTCATGCAGCTGTAAGTTTTAATTATGTTTATTTTGATATTCTGAAATTTAAGAGATTTCATTTCCTGGCTTATACTATTATTATTTGTTGTCTATCTTTTCCACTTTAGTTGTTCCTCTATTGAGAAGTCAGATAGGAACGAGTATTAACTTGTGATGATTATGTGTTTTCCATATTTTTTCTGATTAGATGGCAGTTTTGACGATAAATATGCAGGGCTCATGAATCAAGTCCACGTTTATATATGCCTTTCTATGGCACATATCTCTTCCTATTTTAACGTCAAAAGACGCATGAGTTACAAAAGCAGCTTCTGCTGAATTCATAACAGACGTTATTAAATTAGATATAGACTTGATGTTAGCGAGTCATTTGAATGATATATATATATATATATATATATATATATATATATATATATATCAAAATATCAATTAAAAATTCAAGCATGAAATGTATTTGAATATTTAATTTAAATTTAAATATGTTTAAGGTTTATGACAAATGATTGAATTTTATTTTGGGTCCTTAACTTTTTTTTCTGTCTTGAGTTTTTGATATATTAAAATATTTATTTTGAGTTTTTGATATATTAAGTGATGATATGGTACGATCAAAATCATTATAATGTTGAAAAGATTAATTTGTAAGGTGATAAGTTGTTACTTAATTGATGATATAAACTCAAAAAAATTCAATATATTGAAAACTCAAAACAACCAAAATTTTTATTAAACATCCATGATAAAATTCAATCATTTGAGAAACCTTAATTTAAGTCTTAAATTTATTACATGTGCTCCTATCCATCTTCTCTCTTCTCACATTAAGTCTTAACTCAATGTAATTAAATTAGGTATTAAACCCTAATGTAATCAAGTCATTGGTTTAACTCATTCAACTACATATATAAAATTAAATTCAAACTTGAAATGTATTTGACTAATACAATTAAACTAAATATGTATTCAAACCATATTTTTGTTTTGTGTCAAGGGACTCTAACTCAATTGTTATAACAAGATGCATGAATTATTATAAATCTCTATATCTATTCCCACATAAAAAAAAAAAACAGATTTTTGTTGATTGTTGCACATAGCTTTTTGGTAAATATTCTCCCACAAAAGTCAAGAAAACCACCAGCTGATTATCCTTCGGGAGGCACCTATGGATTTAAACCAGCAGCTGTTTGCTGATGCATTGAATGTGGGCCCTTTGATAGCCTAGTATTATTGCTTTGCATGTGTTTGTTCTCTTTTTTCTGTTTTTCTACATACGTCACCAAAAAAGAATATTCTCCCCCGATAGGGTATCATAAGCAGAAACGTTAAGTGGGAGAAAAATGAAAAATTAAATAGTTGATGAATTGACTTATGAAACTTGTTTATTATATGCAACAAACATAGCTCTTATATATATATTTTTTAAAATGGTTTGATTCAATTTGTTAGACTCATATCAACAAAAATTTGTGACATTTTTTTTGGTGAACTAAAAACTAAACCACACTTAAGAAGACACAAAACCAAATTGAACAAAAACTAGTAATGTTTATTATACAAACCAAACTAGTATAGACTGTGTTTGATAAAACAGTTTTTGTACATGGACATGTGTAACACGACTTCATAATAATAGTAACGTGTATTTTTATTATATTTTGTTCAGTAAACCATTTTTCATTGAATATGAACAAATCCACCATTTAAAAGTCAATTATCTACCAAAACATGTTGTAATTAATGTACAAAATGCCAATCACAACTTATCATATGCTCTGCCAAATGAATCAGTCACCCCAACCCGTTACTCAAAGAACATAGTTTTCACAGTCTTCTCCATGAAGTCATTCACCTATCTCAACAGTTTAGGATTAATGCTTTTGAATTGCCTTGAGTACCACTCTTTCTTCAAGTCAAAAATATTTGTCTGCTATGTCCACAAATAAAGAAAACAGAAAACAGGAGTGCATACTGACATAATATTTAAACATATAGAGTTTCATTGCTTAATCATTCAAATTATAAAAATCAATTTCTGTAAGCTAAAAGTCGTATACCTCCAAAATTAGCAACTTCTCCTCTGGAGTTCTTTTTTACAGTTCTTGCCATAATTGTATTCAAAATGTTGTATTAAAAATTGCTGCAAGGGAGAAATAGGCATGATCAGGGTTGTTGATCCAAAGCAAACAAAGTAAAACTGAATCACAGTTGAAATTTTTTTTTTTTGTAAACTTTTGAAACTTTGGGGCTTATGACAACATTATAATGAGAAAGGCATTATCTAATATAGGTCTAGTGTAGAGACTCCTCAAAACATGTAGTAGCTGAGAGAAATCAGAAACACAGCTCTAATGTTTCAATGTCATTTTCCAAAAAATGAAGCCTTTTGGTGCTATGAAGTAAACCATTCCATTTACTCAACAAGGGAGGCATAAATTGGACTCTCGAGCAAGTGTTTTCCTTGGACATAAACATGGAGTCCAAGGCTATACTGTTGGACATATCTTCTAGAGAAATATTCCTTTCAAGGAATGGTATTTTTTGTGGAGAATCTTTTCCCTTCATACCACACCATCTAACAGTCACATCTTCAAATAACAAACTAATCACTCTCTTTCCCTTTTGGATATCAATTTAGATCCTCAATTAGCTTCCCCAAATCATAGCTCAGCCCTGCTTCTACCAGAAACCAACACTGCCTGTAACACCTCCACACCAAATAGCCCCATCACCACACCACCTTCTCAACCAATTAATTCCTTTTCAACCACCCACTAGAAAATCCACCAGCACATTTTAATGACTTCATATGCAACATCACTAATAAATCAATACAACGAGTCCTTCATCTAATACTGTAATACATGGATCGTCCAAAGTGTCCATTATATTACTAATTCAAGATAAACCATATAATAAAATGTAGGTAGCAAATTTGCAGGAATGGAGTTTTGTGTGTATTTTCTATGTTTTGATGGAATCAATATTCTTTGCAGGAAAAATGAAAGGAAGAAAGCAAGCATCTGAAGGAAGAAACTAGATTTCAAACTTAAAATTCATATTAGGTATTGACATTTGTTTTTAGGATTTTTTGTTATGTTTCAATTTTGTAGAATATTGTTTAGATAAAAATAAGATATTATTTTTATCATTTAGATCTAGGATGTTATCAATTTGATTTTAAAATTAGGATAATATTAGTATTTTGATTTTTTTACACTTTAACTCTATAGAGAGAGCTAACGAATAAAAGCTTCCTCTATATAATACATAAACACAAAGGTCCTTGGTTTTTTGTCATCTCTACTAACTCCTCCAACTGGTTA
Source organism: Glycine tomentella (assembly GCA_007407185.1). NCBI lineage: Eukaryota > Viridiplantae > Streptophyta > Magnoliopsida > Fabales > Fabaceae > Glycine > Glycine tomentella. The sequence continues at coordinate 585,929 of PYAF01004197.1, forward strand.
ATCAATCTCATCCTCCTCCTCCTCATCTTTAATGTTGAACCCTAAGGTGCCTTCATTGTTAGGATTTAAGTGAGGAGAGTCCTCCAACCTTTACTCAGCTCAAATCTAATACATGAAGTTAATACTTCAAGATTGTTGAAGGTAAGGGGTTTGAGAGAGAAAGATTTAGTGTTGGGAACTTGAACTATTACACAAGATGCATTAAACGTGGAATGTTGTTACCTCCAATTTAGGAAAAATCCTAATGATATAGCAAACTATTGAATTCCAACTCATATAGATTCATATAATGATATAATAATTTATTGGATTTGTACGTAAAAATATTATTATATAATATATATATATATATATATATATATATATATGGTTAAATATATTTAAAAGGAAGTACCAACGTAGTAAGCTAAGAAAAGCTAAAAGATAACTAGGTTGATAAAGAGGCTAAGATATTTTCATTATGAATGTGTCAAACACAATATAAGGCTACTTTCAATGGTCAGATAATCTGAGCCTTGCACGTCTGTACTCCTAGCAATTATTGAAAACTAGAAAAACAAAAAGGCTGCTTCAGCAAATGAAATCATTGAACCATTGTGGTGGATGGGGGTTGCTGCAGCAACGCTCTGCCACTTTAGAAGGAGGAACAGAGATCATTAGACGTGAATTGGATATATTTCATGTTAGTTTCCTTCTTGTACACATAAACTCCCCATGAACACAGAGGCAACTTTGTGTCACAGTAAACCTGTACGGTCTTCCAATTATTACCAGCTCCAACACCTAAGTCCTCCCCCTCTTCCAAACTGAATAAACCTCGTAGATCACACAACAACACATGATTCTTAGGGACAGGGACATTACGAAACTTTCTCCTTTCATCCTCAATCAACAAGTGCATGCCAACATTTATATTTCTATTAGCTTTGTCAATGGCATTCACTTCCCCAAATACAAACGCTATAGCAACCGCAGGGAACTTCCCACGAGCCTTGAAATCCGGAAAACGTCCCTTGTTAACACAGTGGAACCATTTTGGAATCTCCCTTTTTGGCATCAAGACTTCTAATCCATTCTTTTCTTTTTTTACCTGCGACACATCCCACAAACAAAAAACAAAATTATAGTTATTCTCTTTAAATTATGTTTTTTTTGTGTTAAGAATGAAATAAAATGGGAGGAATGAATGGAAATGATATTGTAGAACTACACCGGTCACCAGAAAATATATCTTAATGACTGAAATTTATTTGAAATCTTTTTTCCTCGAAAAACATTTGCTCGTTATCAGCTAAAGTAGTGCTAGTAAACCTGAACCCACAAGACGTTCGATGCAAAATGATTTAAGGATTTGCATTCTCTTGCATCAACTTTCTGAACACTTGATGGCAGTATTAATGGCATTCCTACAAGGTCCGTACCAAGGTTGTCAGAATCGCGATTCTACGTAGAATCGTGGAGGCCTCATAGAACCGAATCGTAGAATCGAATCGTAAAATCGTAAGAGTCTACTTCAGACAAAAAAAAACTAAATTACCTATATATAAATATGAAACAATGACATAACTAATTTTGTCAAATTAAATGAGTACAATTATAAATAATAGATACTAAAAAATTCAAAATAACAATTGAAGTATTAAAGTTGATAACACATGTGTATTAATAAAAAAGAGTGTAAATAGTAATCACTTAAATTAAAATAAAAGTCCAATTTTTAATATAAAAAAATGAGTCAAAAGGTAGCAAAAAGAGGTGCAGGAAGCAAATATGTTATGGATTTGGTCCAAATACAAAAAAATTGTTATTCGAAACGACGTCATTCCTAAATCCAACAGACTCGCGAAATCGTAGTAGAATCGTGATTCTACTCAGAATCGAGTGATTCTATGTAGAATCGTGTGATTTTACTCCGAAAAAGAGTCTACGTCCGAGTTAACTCGTAGAGGGATAGTAGACTCGTAAAATCGAAAAATTCTACGATTTAAATCGAGAGTTTGATAACCATGATCCGTACAATAACTCACGTCAAGACTTGTCAAGTTGGTAAATTTCCCAATGATCAATGTAAGATCAGAAAATCTGTTCCGCGATACATTCAAGTCTTTCAAGTTAGGAAAAATGGCAGCAATAGTCTTAAGATCGTAGTTTCTCAGCCCAGTATTGTCAAAATGTAATGTCTCTAGTTTTGTGCACGTTGAAGGACTTCCCATAAACATTCTCAATGACCTTGGAAGGCAATCACATTCTGCAAGTTTTAATGTGACCAAATTTGGCAACTTAAATAAGCTACTTGGTAAATACCGGAGTTCGTTACAACCTGTCATCTCAAGATAGGTAAGGCCATTAAGTTCCTTAATGGAATCTGGAAGCTTCCGAATAGCTGTATATGACATAACAATCTCTAATGGCTTATCCATCTTTCCTTCGATATCTGGAAAGTGTGCGAGTGTTGTGCAAAGGACAAAGGAAAGGGATTCAAGAGATGGCAAATAGATTGTTGGTACAAAACTATGGAGTTGTGTGCAATTTGAAGCACTAAGAGAAATAAGGTTAGCGAGATGCCCAACTGATTTATTAATGCTAAACAGGTTCTCGCATCCATCAAGTATCAATTTTCTTAAATTCATGGCTCTAGACACATCAGGAAATTCAGAAACGTTATCACAACCGGAGATATTCGTGTAAGTCAAATGGTCAAACTGCAAAACATACACAAAATCAGATAATCAATTAACAACAGTACATCAAAATCATGTCAATTAATTGTTTTCAGATTAAGGCAATTAGCAAAATATAAACTTTTTATATACAGTTGGCTTGGCTCACATGATAAGGTAAATTAACACTAATGAAGATATAGAGTCAGGAAAAGTGTAACATAGACATAAAAATTGACGTGAAAAAAAGTAAGAGATGTTACGTGATAAGATCAAGCAATTTAAACCTTTTATAAAATCATGAAAAATAAAAAGCAACTGTACCTGAAATGGCTTTTCCAGTAAGAGTTGAGGACTTCCATTGAAGGCCCCAATTTTTCTGGGATAAAATTCTGATGGCAAAGACTTTGAAGGGTAGTTCTTCCAATCAAGTAACCTTAAGTTATTTGGGAGATAACGAGGCTCATGTGAAAAGCTTGTGTTACGAACGATAAGAATTCGAAGATTCTTCATCCTCCCAAATACAGTATCAATACAATTAATTTCTTTTCTATGAGGGGGGTCGAGCACTATTCCTTGAATTTCACTACTTCCCTTTAAATCAATTATAAGTGGCATTAATTAAGTATTCATAAGTTCAACACAAACTAAAATGCTTAAGGATGATAAAAATCAAGAAACAAAGTTGACAACAATATTCTTACATTATCATCTGCCAATACTTGAAGAACATCTTCATGGTGCCATAATCTGCTGCGTTCGCCAATTTTATTGCGTGCTTCCTCCTTAACAATCTCTCTACCCATGTTTTGTATTAGGTCATGCATCCCCAGACAATCATAGTCAACAGTTAAAAGTGATTTATTCACTAATGTTGTAATACCATCTCCTGAGCTGAAATCACATGCATCTAGTACAGTTTTTACATAATCCAATCGTTGCCCTTTGAAAAAGCATGCAATATCAAGAAAAATATCCTGCTCATTGGGGAATAGGCTATCATAGCTTATTCTAAGAACTTTTTGAACATTTCCATGTGGACTTTTTTCATATCTATCCAATGCATCCTTCCATACATCCACATTTTTTTTAAACAAATGAGAGCCTAGTACTTCTAAGGCCAATGGAAGGCCTTTGCAACAACTCATTGCTCGATTAGACAGATCTTTATAGTTTGATTCAGGACAACCTTTTCGAAAGGCATAATGACAAAAGAGCTCTAGAGACTCTTTCTCACCTAGCATTTTCACTTCATATCTCTTTTCAACCCCACCAAGATCTAGCAAATGTTTATCTCTCGTTGTAATGATGATCCTGCTCCCAGGACCAAACCGAGCACATTTCCCTGCCAAATTATTCAACTGTTTAATGTCATCAACATTGTCAAGAACTATTAGAACTCTTTTAAAACCAAGTCTCATTTCTATTTTTGTGGTTCCTTCTTCAATATTTCTCCAGTGGATTTTGTCATCCTCAAGTATCTCTGATAAAAGCTTTTCTTGCAGATGTTTTAAGTCAGTCTGAGGATTTGAGGTTTCTCCAACGTTGAGAAAACTTGAACCGTCAAACTGCTTGTAAATGGAGTCATACAAAGCTTTGGCAAGGGTAGTTTTTCCAATTCCACCAGTTCCATGAATCCCTAACAGGAAAGTGATGTCACGAGACTCAAGATCTAGAACTAATTTCAATTCTTTAACTCGACACTCTCGTCCAACTATAAACATTTCTCTAGATAAATCTTTTGGAGATACTTTTTTGAAAATCTCAGTAGCAAGATCATCAATAAACTTGGATTCGTCCCTCCTGAAAAAACAACGCTCTTTAAATTAAGCATCAAATTGATTTTGCCAAATTATATTGTTTATATTGATCAGGGTTGGGTAGTAAAATATATAGATCGAAAAAATCTGGCCCAATCTAACCCACTTAGGATATGTTTGGGAACCCATTTGGGGACTTGAAACATACTATTGAAACTCCAAACTTAGTTTAGTATCATGTTTGAATTTCTCAAAAATTAATTCTCTAACCTACTTATTGGGAACGGATTTGAGTTTGGATCATAATCTAAAGTTACATCCCTAGCAGAAATATGTTTGGAAATAAAATTTCTGGCCTCTAATAACACAGTTATTCATAGACAAAATACCCAAAAAGTTAAAAGTAAAATAGAAAGGAGGAAAAAAATTAGTAACCTGCAGAAGTAGTTATTATATATCGGACATGTTCTTGACATTCAGAAGTACACTGAAGTTAAAACTAGTTCACGTGAGGTTCAAACTTCATTTTGCATAAAATAAAAATGATGAGGAAAAGTGTATATAAAGCCAAAGACACGCCACAAATCGAAATAAGAACAATCATCCTTGGCCATAAATTAACAAAAAGCAAACAGAGAAAATTAATAACATATATATTTTACCATTTTTACCTACCCTTCTTCCAAATGTTCTCCTTTCAAGTTGGCTATTTCAGTCAAGGTTGACCTCCATTTGTGCAACTTCTCCAAGTCTATTCCAGGACTTGTTTCATGCTTAGTCATGGCCTCACCATAACTTCCATTCTGATGCCTCACATCCGAGGGATTCACTTTGTAGAAGATGGGCCAAACGAGCTGGTTTTTTGACTCCATACACTCGTGGATCTTGACAAGTTCATCGAGGCACCATGAAGAATTTGCATAATTTTCAGACAAGGCAACAACTGAAATCCTTGCTTCTTCAATGGCTTTATGAAGAGTAGGGCCAATTTTGTCTCCATTCTTCATCTCCTTATTATCCATAAAGGTGTCAATTCCCTTCAGCCACAAAGCATCATAGAGTTTACAAGTAAATGTGTGACGGGTATCTTCACCCCTAAAACTAAGGAAAACATCAAACGTACACTTGGTTTCAGACACTGCAGCATGATTTTCCATGATCGTAAAAGCACTGGAGTGCAGACAGAGTATTTGGTCTATGAGCTTTCACTGAATGACTCACGCACATCACAAAGTCCTACAACTTATATAAGCAAAAAGTAATATAATAATATGCTGAGTTGTTTTAACTGCTGAATATATATATATATATATATATATATATATTAAATATTAATATATTTACATACAAATTTAATAAATTATTGTATGATTATATGATCTCATATGGGTTCAAGTCTAATATCTTACTATATTACTAAGATTTTTCCTACAGATAACACTATTAGACATTTTACATTTGATACATCTTGGTTTAATACTCCAAGCATCCAACATTAAAATTTTTTGTCTCAAACCCTTTACCTCCAACAATCATGAAGTATTAGCTTCGTGTATCAGATTTGAGAGAGTAAGATGTTATTTTGAAGATCTCATCGAGAGGAACTTAAGGGTGTGATCACTTTGGTGTTTCGACTGAAGGATTGATCGGGATCTGAGTTTGAAAACACTGTAGCCGCAAACTTCGAGTCCAGATCCTAAAAATTTCAGCCGATTTCATGAATTGAAACCTTATGGGTTTTGTTCTACTCGTTGACATGATCGTTTTGATTGGCCACTTGCGTAAAACGAAGGTTAGACGAAAGAGATATAGCCATTGAAAGTTTCTGCAGTTTTCGGTGACTGGTTCGTTTTCTAGCGAACTTTTCCAGCGAGTTTTCAGCAAGTCTCCGGCCACAAAAAAATAGTCATTCCTAAGGTTTTGGGGCATTTCTGGTCATTTTTGGGGTTAGATTTGACAAATTTAACCTCTACAGTGCTGGTTTTTGAAAAATTAGAAGATTTTGTATACTTTGAAGGATTTTAAGGTGCACTCTTCGTAACTATTTTACTTTTATTAAAATGGAAAGACATAGCTCCTATGATATCATAAAGCTTAAATCTTTAGATAATCTCTTTGTTAATCTTGTGTTAAGTAAGCTACTTGCAAAATAATTTTTTTTTAAGACTAACATGCATAGACTAAAAGAACATATGTGGCTGGATGAATGAAAAATGTATATTTATATTAAAGATCAAAACATTTGTAGGAAGAGTTTGGAACAAGTAGGACAACAAAAGTCAGTTACCAACAAGGTTTAACATTCCTATAAATCTCAGAAAAAGTTTAAGTCACCAAAAGGTGAATCTTCTTCACAATTAGAGGCCAAAAAGATTGTCTTCAAGAAGAAGAAGAAGGGCAAGTGTCATAACTGTGGAAAGTAGGGTCACTGGGCAGCAAAGTGTAGGCTACCAAAGATGTCAAAGAACAACATACTACAAAATGAGGCTAATATGCTAATTAGTGAATCTGAGCGTCAAGCCTTCATTGGAATGATGAATAAAGGAAAGGCCAGTGTCTCTTCTGAGTGGTGGTTAGATAGTAGTGCTACCTGTCATGCGACAAATGATGAGAATTTACTCACTGAGGTCATAGAAGTGAGACACCTGGAAATTTGTAATGGTGGTGAGGCAGAGGTGAATCATGTTGGAACTGCTAATTTGGTGCTTTCTTCAGGTAAGTTACTAACATTGAAACATGTTAAAGTGGTACCTTTACTTAAAAAGAATTTAATACCTATGAGTTTACTTGATAAATTTGGTATGTCTGTTTCAACTATGAATTGTAGAGTAACTTTATCTTTAACTCATGTTACTTTGGTTGTGCATTTATGATTAACGACATGTATAGATTGAGTTTAGATATTGATAGCATAAACCATGTTAGTTCTACTTTGATTGATCCAAAATTATTACATAATAGACTTGGACATGTAAACTATAGGAAAATGTAACATTTATCTGAATTTCATAACATTCCATTAGATACTTATATTTAATTTGACAAATGTGAAGTGTGTGCATAGACTAAGATCACTAAAAAAATATTTTAAATCGGTTTCTAAAAGTGTAATGTCTTGGATTTAAGCATGTGATTAAGCCTATGATTAGGATCATAACCAGGCTTTAGAGTCCCTAAAAGGAAGCTTAAGAGAAGTAGAAAACAGATTCGAATATGTGGCGCGACCCGCGTGGGGTCTGGCGCTATCCACGCGGGAGGCTTAAATCAGGGTAATACTTGCGGTCTTCTTACGCTATTAGCGTGGCTAGGGCGCGATTAGCGTGGGAAGCTTGAATCAGGCCAATCCTTGCGGCCATTTCAAGCGATCCGCGTGGGTACGGCGCTACTCGCGTGGTTGATTCGAATCCATGGCGCGATCAGCGCGGAACCTGGCGCGAACCGCGCTGGACTTTCGGGTCAGCTTTTATAAATAGCTCATTTGGACGAAAATGAGGGAGAAAAAGGAGAGAGAGAGAGAGAGAGAGGGAAGCCATTAATGACCCGCGGAGCTTTATATCTCCTCCATCTTTCATCTAAACACCTCTGACCCAACTGAGAAAGTATTCAGAGCCTCGAGATAAGCTAGAGACTTCGCTTTATTCTCGACAAGAGGCGGTAAATGGCGAGATCGAGATTTCTAAGGGAGTCCTTGGAATCGAAGAATCAGAGGCGAATAGGGCTTTGATTGGGCGATCTACCTTAGGGAAAGTGATTCCCTGGTGTGTCTGGACTACACAGAGGTAAGAAACTCGAGCCTTAGCCGTTGATTCTGTGTTTGGGTTTTGGTTGGATTTTGAGTACCTAAAGAGGTGTTTTTGGAGGTGTTAGAGCCGTTATTAGGCTTGAGCTCTATAGAGTTTTGTGTTCAGAGGGTTATTCTGATGAAGTTAGAGCCTTGAGTCATCATTATTGATAAAGTTTGATTTTGGCTCTGAGTATGTATGAGTAGAGGTAAAAGGGTGATTATTTGTTGGCTAGTATGAACCTTAGAGCAGTTGACAAAGTTGCTCATGAGATAGTATGGATATTGTTTGTCAGTTGGAATTGATCTGTATAAGCAGGGATATGCTTTGATTAGAGTCTTAATAGAGGCTTTGGAGCCTTGTGTAGGCTGAGTAGGATCCTTCTGAGGGTCTGAGAATCACTTGTGAAGTGATTGTTATGGGTTATGTGAAAGGAATTGTAGTTTCCTTTCGATATAACGGCTTAGAACCGTTACTGATATATTGTGTATTTGGTTTCTGTAGGACGTGAGCTTGATAGTTCTAGTGGTGGTGACTACGAGGCTGGGAGAGCCGGTATTTTGCCTAGAGCAGGTAAGCTCTCGGTTCTTGCATGTGCGTCCTTTCCTGTGTTCCACCATGCTCCTAATGAGGGAATGGTTTTGTTGTGATTATATGCATGTATATGGAAATTGTATGTTGTTATGATTGACTGCTGAATGATGTGTTGTACCCTGTGAGAGGGTGATTGATGTGAATTGATATGAGATGTTTGATCTGTGAGTTGCACCTGAGATGGGTGGTTGATATGTATAGCTATGAATTGTATAGCTTATGATTTGCCTGGCTGATTGTTGAATCCTATGGTAATAGGATAGATGACTGAGATTGAGTAAGACCTGATGTGAAATGTTCCTGTGATATAGACGTAGCCTCCCGAATGGAGATGTTCCTATATCTACAGATGTAGCCTCCTTAGGCAATTGTATTGAGATAGGTTATGAGATGTTCCTGCGATATAGATGTAGCCTCCTGGTTGGAGATGTTCATATATCTGCAGATGTAGCCTCATTATAAAGAGATGTTCCCGTTATATAGATGTAGCCTCCAAGTGGAGATGTTCCTATATATACGGATGTAGCCTCTGATAGATGTATTGAGATCCTGGCATGAGATATTCCTAGTATATAGATGTAGCCTCCCTGAGCGGAGATGTTCCTATATACATAGATGTAGCCTCTGCAGGATAGTGATGTATGTGATGAATGACTGTATGCCATGAGTATAGCCTGATTATTGACAGGTGGATATGCATTGGTGGTGCATGTGATTGATTGAGAGATTCACTGATGTTGATATTGACTGTTTTGATGTACTATTTCCATGTATATCTATGAAAGTGAACCAGGGGAAGGAAATACCTTCAAGGGCCCTGAGTTTACTGAGATTTTATATCTCACCCCTTGTGTGGAGCTTATGTTTTGCAGGTGATTCCTCAAGAGGAGCAGATAGATTCCAAGGCAAGAAGCCTGTGCAGGGATAGCTGTGTTCTAAAACCTTAGGCATAGATGACTTGAGCATGTGGCTCTGATGTTTTGTATTTTGCCTTTGGTTTGGTTTTGTTGTACCCTAAGGGGATATAGTTGTACAGTTTTGTACTTAAACGCAGATTCTATGTAAATTCACCATATTATAATGTACAGTGTTTATGATAGTGACCTTTGATGATGTCACTCTTAGTTGATGCTTCCAAATTGCTTAAACTCTGATGATTATATGTGTGATTGTTGATTAATGTTTGGTAATGACCCTGATGATTAAATGGGGCGTCACAAAAAGCACAACACTTCTTGAGCTTATACATTCTGATCTTTGTGACTTTAAAAATTATGTTACTAGAAGGGGTCTGAAGTACCTAATCACTTTCATAGATGATTTTTTCTAGATATTGTCATGTTTATTTGTTGAAATCGAAAGATGAGACTTTTGAAAAGTTTAAAATTTTTAAATCTAGAGTTGAAAATCAACTTAATTTGAAAATTAAGAGGTTCATGAGTTATAGAGGAGAAGAATATACAATGACTGGGTTCAAGGAATTTTGTGCTATGAAGACCATAATACTTGAAACTACTGCTCCTTATTCACCTCAATCAAATGGTGTTGTCGAACATACGAATAAAACTTTAATCGAAATGCTAAATTCTGTGTTACTTACAGTTGACATGTCTTCCTCCTATTGGGAGAAGCTGTTTTAATTGCTAATCACATCTTAAATAGGTTATCGCACTCTAAATTGTCTAAGACACTTTATGAGATATGGCATAAACGTCCTTGTAGATATGATACCCGTAAAACTCGGGGTTGTGTTTTCTACGTAAGGATAAAAGATCCTAAAAGGCCTAAGGTGGGACCTAGAACCACTACTTGTGTATATCTAGGTAGCGCAAAAGATAGTGTTGCAGATAGATTTTTGGACTATCTACTAACACAATGATAGAATCTAGAAATATAGAATTCTTTGAGTACAAGTTCTTTAGCAATCTTGACTTGAAGGTTTTTCGATCTACAGATATGATTTCAGAATCTCCTGTAGAATCTGTAGCTTGTTCTTCTGACACTAATCTCACACAACTAGATATTGAACCAATCCCAGTTAGAAAATCTACACCAGACAAAGTTTCTAAAAGTTTTGGTGATGATTTATTCCCCTATCAAGAAGCAATGAGATCTAGGAAATCCTTACTATGAGCATAAGACATAGATGATGAAATGAGTTCTTTGCTACAGAATCACACTTGACAGATAGTCAATTTGCCAAAAGAGGCTAAGGCTATAGGCTTTAAATGGATATTAAAGAAGAAATTAAATAGTGACGGATCAATAGCTAGATACAAAAGCACATTTAGTTGCTAAAGGCTTTAAACAACAGAGTGGAATAGACTTTTTTGACTTTTATTCACCAGTATGTCATTTGTCAACTATACGAATTCTTCTTGCTTTGACATCTATTGAACATTTTGCAGTGCATCAAATGGATGTAAAGACTGTAACATCCTCAAATTTTTATCTTGAGCTTATAGTCATGTTTAAATTAATTATGGATATGTAATGATAGTTTGATACAAAAAGGATATGATAAAATTTATTTGAATACAAGCTGTCCTAAACTATCCACACTCAAAAACAGTTATTGCCACCCGTTTTAAAAAATTCATCTCTCTCATTTATTACTCAAATTAGGCTTATGATATATGGAATTAAAGATCTAGATGTTAACTCTAACGTATAAAAAATTTAGCAACGCGAAAATACTAAGAGATGTTATTGTCCTAATTTGAGTCCGTTGGCAGCTTTGAACTTTTGTTTTTAAAATACTATATCTAGAGTATTAGAAATCCAACTAAGGCATGTGATACCTTTTAAGAAAACTTAGAAAGTCTAGTTTAACATACTAAAAGATGATAATTAATAACTTGTGAATTAATACATATTATAGAAAGAACCGAACCATATGTGGTGGGATTTTTTTTAGCTATTTGGAAGTAAAAATCTTGTTTTAGCAACATGTAGCTCTTAGAAATTTAACACAAGGGCTAAATGTTTCAGTCAAGCACAAAGGAAATCTTGCTTTAATTGAAGCATGCATGGGTACATAAGTTTTTACAAAATAAATAGTAATGGAAGTGATGCACAAGAGTCAAAGGAGTAGTCAAAGTATGAAGTGAATAAGACAAACTAAAAACATTAAATAAATTTTAATTCACAATATATTAGATAATTTTAATTTTCATCTTGACAAAAATGCTTTTTTCCGCATAAAAAAAACTTTTTCATTAAATCCTTAACTTTACTCAAATATTATATTTTTAAAATTTCTATTAATATATTTTTTCTTTAATAAATAATGTCACAAATAAATATTTTTTCTTTGTATAACCTGACTATGGCATCTCATTATTTAATGGAACAGATCTAAGAACATACTTAAAGTCTTTTAACAAATATAAAAGATAACAAATTTAGTAAAAAAATAATGTATCTCTTATAATTTTTTTTATAGATATTCAATTTTACCAATCCAATAATTATATTAAAAATCTCATGAAGTAAATCAAATTTATAAACTTTCAAAGATTTTCAAAATTAATGAGAAGAAAGGTTATAAATTAACTGTAATCATAAATTATTATGACAAGTTTGTTAACTTTTTTTTTTACTATTAAGTTTGTTGATTCTACAAAATTATTTTAAAATTTTGTCTATATTCCATCTACATACTTTAAAAGTAAAATTTTACTTTATTATTCATATAAAATTACTTTTTCTAAAATCACTTAAAGCGTAAATTAACCTTTTCAACCTCAATTATTTCAAAATCAATTTGACTAAAATTAATGCTAAAACTTACAGAACCATCCAACCTCCAAGGCTCCAACAAGATAGATTTGGATAAGTACTACTCTACTCATAGACTGTGATTCAAACGCAGTTCAAAACATGGTAAATCTGAATTCTTGGCTTCTACAATCAAGATATTTGAAAATGGATCCAGCAATCTGGCTGGAAGACTATAAAAGAAATTGAAGGATTAAAGTAAAAACAACATTCTTACTGTGACTTTGCACCCTGTAATACATGCGAAAGAAAAGCATTGATATTAGTTTCTGATGACCCACCACTTGCAATTGCACGATGACATAACTGCTTCATCTCTCTGCTTCTTTTCCTCATATTCCTCACTTCATCCCCACCCAAATGCATAAATCTCTTAATAAGATTAGCAATTTCATCTTTTGTTATCAAAGTGTCCTCTTTAACCTTTGTCCTCACCCTCCACCCCACCTTCCATTCCTCTACTATAAACTTACCGTTTAGTGGTTGGTCCATAAATATTGGAAAGGCCAAAAAAGGAACACCACTAAAAACACCTTCTCTGGTGGAATTCCAGCCACAATGAGACCAAAAACCTCCAATAGAATGATGCTGCAACACTCTCAATTGATCACACCATTGCAAAACAAGTCCCCTATCCCCACACATCTCTTTCAACTTATCACTCTTTCCGGGCTGCACCCACAAGAATCGAACGCCACTTTCACGCACACTGGCCACAATTTCATCAATTTGTTCATTGGAAACCGAAAGAAAACTCCCTTGAGAGATGTACAACACAGAGCCAGAGGGTTGGTTGTCAAGCCATTGGAAGTAGCCAATGTCATCATGTTTAGAAGCATCAATGTGGCCATTACCAAAAGAAGGTATGGCAGGGCCAACAGTGTAAATGGGGATAGAGAACTCTGCTTTCAAAGCATCAATAGCTCGAGGCTCAAGCTCGTATATGGAAGGAAATAACAGATATTGCGATTTCTGCACCCATGGTATAGCACTCAAGGCCAATTCCAACAATCTTCGGCTGCGCCAACTTCCATCATTAAGTGGAAAATCTGCCAGACGAATTGACGAGTTCCCCGGAATATAATCCACACGTTTCTCACCGTCTTCTGTGGCAAATATGTTAAGTAGGCTTCAAATATCACAGTTAATATATTAAAAAAAATTACTACATCAGAAAAATTATTTAATTGGCTGTAAAATTGGTTCGATATTAGACATTGAGATTTAATTGCTAGGTGAACCAATCAAACAGCTCTAATAGATATAAAGATTCCAATTTTATATGGTTTTATGGCGAATAGAAAGTAACTGACCTGATACGTTTACAGGGTAGTGACCATTTTGCTCGAGAAGATGGTAGTGTTTGAGCACAGCGAAAAACGACGCCGACATCGGCCAAAACGACGCCACGGGAATGCTTCTCTTATTTGCAACGCGAACCACCCAGAAGAGGTAAGAGTCGTATATGACCACTGTTGGCGGCGGCTCAAGCCGGTTGAGTAAGTCTTCAAAGGGAGCTTCCATTTTGGTCATGACGGCTTCGAGGAAGGTGACGAAGTCGTTGGCTCGACCGTGTTCGGAGGGAATAACGTTTGGGATTGTGGCGAATCGGATGTTGTCGGGTTTGGGGTCGGAGCCGATGAAGCCGAGCCATTCCTCGGTGACCACGAAGGTTACGAGGATGTCGGAGATTTTGGATAGGAGCAGCTTGCAGAGGTTCATCATGGGGTTAACATGGCCTCGCCCTGGGTATGGGATCGCCACCACGTGGCTGGCGGTGGTTGGCGGAACTTGAATTACAGCGTCCATAGAGATAAGGGTATGAAGATGGATTCAGAACTTTAGGTTGTAAATTTGTAGTTGAATTCTAAATTCTTAATGTGTATGTGATGACGTGAGCGATGACTGAAAAATATGAGGATGAAAAGGCATAGAAAAAAATGTTATAAAGCTTTCTAATATATTACTATTTAGGAGAACGTGAACTAAATTTGTTCTAGTACAATTACAATTCTTAATTCTTAAACGCTGATTGGTTCCAGTGAAATCGAATAGTGGAAGAATATGTATGTCATGACGTGACAAATTATTATACAAAACACATAGGTGACTTTTGTATAAAATAAAAAGGTGTAATTTTTTTTCATAAATTATCAAAATAGATAGATTTTCAAAAACTTATAGAAATGGGAAACTTTATTAAGAAATAATACTTGCAAACATGATTTCACTTTTTCGGTGGAAAAAAAATTAAAATATAGTAATTTTAATTAAAAAATTACAAAAATATTGTAATTTCTAAATTATTTATAATTGTAGAGCAATTAATCACGTCCTCCTTATACGTGTTCAATCACGTGGACGTGACTAATGTTCAATCACGTCTTCCCTAGACGTGATTTAACAGGTGGTGACACGTGTCATTTTGCATTTTGCGGAACGTATATAAACTTCGGAAGGTCGTAACTTTTGACTGGAGTATCCGATTGAGGTGAATCTGATGGTCACGCGCTCGAAAAATGAGAGGAGAAGCTCTAAGCAAGTTCCAAAGGGGACTTGGTAAATTTTTTTCCAAAAGATGTCGCTAAGTACCTCAAAATTATGATTTAATCTTCAAACATTCCAAAAATTTCTTGGTTTCTAATTTTTATGTATTCAACTAGTGAATTGCATGCTATTTTTTATATTTCTAATTACTTATCTTAATTTCACTCAATCGGACATTCCAGTCAAAAGCCGCAATTAATTAAAAAAACAACGATAACACTAACTGATTATAAATTTAATCCTTGTACTTTAAATCATTTATTTAACAGTCTAGTCCATTATAAGAAGTATCATTGTGCTATATTAACTTGACACTCATTTTCGTTTAAAATGAAATTTGTTATTTAGGTCTTTACGCAAAAGATACTCTAACTCCGCAATTAATTCATGATTTTTCTTAAAAAATATTAGGGTTTTTTTACCCAAAAAAAAACATTGTCATAATCATTGGGTTTAATAGAAAAAATATAACAATTTAAACTAACAATAACATGAAATAATGGTTTAATAGAAACAATGATGATTAAGTCTAATCATTATCTATGTTACCATACTTGCAAACTTGCAGAAACCACATCACGTATCTTGTTAGACTGGAACAACTCTCATTTCAAATTTGAGGTTGTGTTAAGAAACTTCCAAGTTGCCTGAGGCTTAGTGAAGTTCACAAAAGCGTAACCCTTGTTCATCCTAATTCTGGAAAGCATGAAATTAATCATCAATAAGCAATTTCCACACACATCACAAAAAAAGAGAGTGAGAGAGAGAAATGCTAGCTAAACATAAGGAATTCAAAATTAAGAGAAGTAATTAAAAAAATAACATGCAATTCACTAATTGAATAAATAAAAATTAGAAACCAAGAAATTTTTTGAAGGTTCAAAGATTAAATCGTAATTTTGAGGTACTTAGAGACATCTTTTGGAAAAAAAAAATCGACAGGGACTTGTTTAAATCTTCTCCTCTCAATTTCGAGCGCTTGACCACCAATTTCGCCTTAATCGGACACTTCAGTCAAAAGTTATGACATTCCTAAGTTTATATACATCGCTCTGCAAAATGACACGTGTTTCAAAATGATACGTGTCACCACCTGGTGAGTTACGTTCAGGGAGAACGTGATTGAATACCAGTCACGCCAGGGAGGATGTGATTGAACATGTCTAGGGAGGACGTGATTGATTGCTATACAATTATAAATAGTTTGGAAACTACAATATTTTTGTAATTTTTTTTATTAAAATTACTATATTTTAATTTTTTTCCCTTTTTCGGTTTTTGTTTTTATAAAAAAAAATTGTGGCAATTAACAAATCGTCATAAATCATTTCGTTACATAAGAAATAGACAAATTATCACTTTATAGTGACTAAAAAAATAATTCATGACAATTTTTAATCATCATAATTTATTTTAAAAAAGACAAAAATTAGAAAAGTGAGATCATCTTTAAAACAACAATTTCTTTATGTTAAAATGGTTTTTTAATGACGATTTATCCATTTTTGTATATTTTTTGTTTTAAATCTATCTATTTTGATGATTTATGAAAAGAAATTGCACCATCTTGGTACAAAAGCCTACACACGGTTAGATCATGGAAAAATATGACGATGGGAAAGCAAAGAAAAAGGCAAAGGTTAACCGCTATTATTTAAGGTCCCATTCTTTCTTTACTAAAGTGTGTTCGTATGCGGATGAAGGGTATGGAAAATGAGAAAAATAAGTAATAAAATGATGTGAAATTTATATTTTTGTACTTTATTTTAATTTCAAATTTTCTTCCATCTGAAATGATTTTTTTTATTCTATCGGACGGATCTTTATGACATTTTTATTTTATTATTCTCTTATTTTCATCGTTTTATCTGGGACATTTATTACTCATTCTCAATTTTTCTATTGTTTTCTCTAGAGTTTTATTAGTATACATTATTAGCTGCCAAATATTTTGTCCAGCGTGATTCCTAGCTGAATCAGGAGTCACTCTTACACCGATTTTGTAATGACGGTATCTTGCTCGAAGCTGATGTGAAGAAGGTTCATGAAAGGTTTGAAATTTTTAAGGCGTTTGCAAATCTTATTTACATTAATACTGCTCAGGAAACTGTTGCCGGTGGGGAGGGCTTCATCTGATTACTCAACAAGCAACGAACTACATCGATCATGTTTATGAATCTTTAGGAGAAACTGTCCGAGAATACAAGATGATTCCTAGAAGAGAGGGAAAATCTTCATTTTCTGAGCTGCTAGCCAGGATGATAGAGTTGTTAGAGAGCATTTTGTAAGCCAAGTCATGAGACGGCTACACTGACCCTGCATTGGGCTATGTTTTTATGATGAATAATCTCTGGTACATAGGACAAGATGGAGGGCGAGTCCTCTCATAGCGGTAAATTTATGACTTGATACTTCTTGGTCATAAATTCGAATTCAAAAACAACATTTTTTCATATATAAAAATAAGATCAGGTACAATATCATTTTTCCTTGTATTGTGGAGCATCTGGACAATGGGTAATGAGTAGTAAGTAGTTTTTTTACATAGGACAAGAGGCATGTAAATGGAGATCCCTTGTGGACAGAACAACCATATTAGATGATCATTGGTTCCGACGAAACACAACAAAGGTGGAACAAAACTGTAAACTCTATCAAAGAAGCTTATGGAATAAGATGCTGGACTTTTTTAAGCTAGAGGGAAACGAGTCAGTGGCGCTGCCTAATCTGGTAGCAGAGTCAATGAAAGATAAGCTCAATTTGTTCAACCTGCAGTTTTAGTAGATATACTTCTTTCAATCTACATGGATTGTCTCTGATCCTAAGCAACTAAGGGAACAAATAATAAAATCCATAGACAGCACCTTGTTGCCAGCATATGGAAAATTTATTGACAGGTTTCAGGATGTTCTTTGTGAGCGTTCTTAAGAGTATATTAAGTATGGAATTGCAGACATTCAAAATTGTCTCAGCTGTTTGTTTCTTCTAAATGAGTAGATGAATCCATTGCTGGAGTAGAAGGAAATGGCAACAGAGTTTTCATGGATTTAGTCACCAGTATGTTTCATTGTTTCTCTATAATTTTAATTGCTATTTCTCTTAAACAATCTAATATTTCAAACATTTTCTGTGATTGATCTTTCTAAAATTATGTTTGTAAAGAGTCACTTTTCCGTCCTTGAGAAAATAGTCGGAATTAATCCTTATTAATTATTACCCGCAACAATTACAATTGTCGACGTCTTTATCCAACATGATTTTATGATCATATTGCTCAATGGAGAGGATGCCAATGTTATAGTCCAAACCAATTACAATTGTCGTTGTATTCAATGTACGTTGTCTTTTCATGCTCTATTCCTGTTTCCATAGCCTAGGATGTCATATATGTATTAAGAGTAATGACATATAAACATCCATCCATGTTTTTTAAACATCTAACAAATACATTTCTTTCTCTCTATCTTTTCATGTCAAATCATAATATCTATATTTTTCTCACTGTTATCTCTGTCACTAGGTGTCAATTGTCATATTGGGTGTCCATATATAATTTTCCATGTCTTAATCACTACTGGATTTTGGTATATTTGTCATTATTTGTTGTTTCATGCAATGCAGCGACCTCTGTTATGATTACGACTTTTTGTATCAAAGAACAAGCTATTTCTTCTAAACAACTTCAAGTTTAAATTGTTGTTATTATCAAGATTCATCAGTTCTACTTTGAGCCGCTTGTCGATCTGAACTGGAGAGAGGAAAGGCTGAGGAAGAAAATACGAAGGTATATTTTAGTATAAAGAATGTTGAGTGGAATTGTGAAATTTAGATAAAGATTGTAGACCACCTATAAAGATGGTCGACGATAGCATCCATCTTTCTTAAAAACAGATTTTAAGACAAAAGAACCTAACAAAACTTAACAGAGATCTTTTTTGTAAGTGTCAAGGCTAGAGTGAAAACTTACGATTTGAAACACAATGTTAAAACAAGATATGAAGAACAAATAAAAGAAAGAAAAAAAAACACTATTAAATTATTTTTTTGTACAGCACGCATCAAACTAGTTTATTTTAATAAAAACAAAAAATTGAGACAGTTGCAGTGTATCTGTTTGATTGGAAATAACATGAATAGTCCGATGATAGTGAAAGTTAACTAGAAAAATGTCATACAAATACAATTGAAATTGAAAATGAGTGCATGTTCGTCTACAAGGTGTTTACGGCTTTAATGTATTGTCTGCACTAAATCCTTAACAAAGGCATTCAAATCAGTAACAGCTGACCCACCATTTGTAATTGCACGACGACATATCTGCCCAAGAGTTTTGGATCTTTCCCTGATTTCCCTTGCAAGATTACTATCCAAATCCATAAATTTCTGCACTAGCATTATAATTTCATCTTTCTTCACCAAAGTAGTAGTATTCACTTTAACATCTTCCTTCACCCTCCACCCAACCTTCCAATCCTCTACTATCATCTTACTATCAATGGGTTGGTCCATAATTATTGGAAATGTCAAAAACGGAACCCCAGCAAGCAAACCTTCTTTGGTTGAATTCCACCCACAATGGGACCAAAATCCTCCAATAGAAGGATGAGACAACACTATCAATTGTTGGTCACACCATGTCACAACTAACCCTTTGTTCCCACAAATTTCTTTCAACCTTGAGGCCTCACTACGGCCTACCCACAAGAACCGAATGCCACTTTCCCTCAAAGCAAATGCAATCTCATCCATTTGAGCCCTTGAAACCGAGAAATGGCTTCCTTGTGAGATGTAAAGAACAGAACCAATGGGTTGTGCGTCTAGCCACTCCATGTAGCTATGACTAGTCCCATTTGTGGTGCTCAAAGTGGGATTCTTTTGAAGGCTAAAATAAGGTATGACAGGGCCAATAGTGTATATGGGCAATGACAACTCTGCTTTTAGGACATCAATGGCATGAGGTTCGAGCTCATAAATGGAAGTGAATAGAAGATACTGTGCTTTTGAAACCCACGCGAAACCTTTCAGGCATGTTTGCATCAATTTCTTGCTGCGGCAACTACCATCGTTTAGAGGAAAATCCACGAGCCGCATTGAGGAAATTCCAGGAATATAATCCACACGTTCGCCACCGTTTTCTGGCATGCATCAGTTAATTAAGCAAAACATTCATAACTTCAATATCTCTAATAATGATAATTAAAATCTAATACAATTTCAAATATTTTTTTTAATTTTTTTTATCTGTTGGAATAAAAAATAATAGAAAAAATTTTATAATAACTTATACATCCTACTCAGTTAAAGAATATGTTGATAAACCAATCTAATACAATGAAAATAGAACATTCTGATGAAAAATAAAAAAGTAAATAAATTAAAAATTAAACAACTAGTATTCATTTAAAGAGCTATACTACTGTAATTAGTTAAGTAATAATTATATATTATTAATATAAAAAATTTATACCATCAGTCAATCAAAAGTCAATATTAATATACTTTCAAGGTAATTACTTAAGATTCAATTTTATCATTATAACCATTTGTAATTAGATTATAGTATAAAATTTCTTCTAAAACTTTTATACGCAAGATTATTTACTCGTTTTTTTATATCAGATGATTGCATCATCATTAAATAAAAAGTAGCAGGTTAGTATGTTCGATGCATGTGATAAATGTTTATTTATATAACTAAAAATTATAATAGGATATTAATTTAAAAGGTAAACTATATTATAAATTAATTATATAGGAATACGTAAAATAGTAAGAATTTTTTTAAAAAACGTTTTTATTTAAAAAATATTATTGCTAAATGAAACATATAATATAGAAAATATAAAAACTAAAATAAAAATAAAATATAAGGACTAAAATAAATAAAAACTAACTAAATAAAAATAATTTAATCCATTATTTTATGTTAATATAAATTTCATTTGAATTTAACCATACAGTGTAAAACTTTTCTACATTATTATTTAATTATATCATTTTACACATCAAATTTTCAATGCACTTATATATAACGCAACCTCCTTTTCAACTTATTAACGGATCAGTTTCGATCAATGATCGTTTTCTTCCAATTACAAAAACTGGCCCAAATACCCATCATCTCACAAATGAACCACAACGAATGGTCCCTAACAAACATCGCTTGCGATTAACCTTCATCACTTATTTATCATGAGTTGAAATATAAAAATAATCTTTTTGCATATATAAGAGAAAGATTGTGAACAATATTCTTTCCTCTTAGTTATGCATAATATGGAGCCTCCACTGAATGTTGTACATAAATTTTTTTTTTTTATAATGAACCTAAAAACAAACATGAAAACATATATGATTTACCTTACGGTTGAAATAGTTACCTGACAAATTGACGGGGTAATGTCGATTTTGTACCAAAAGGTGATGGTGGTGAAGCACAGAGAAAATAGACGCGGACATGGTCCAAAACGACGCCACCGG
The DNA here is from genome assembly GCA_007407185.1 of Glycine tomentella. Classification (NCBI taxonomy): domain Eukaryota; kingdom Viridiplantae; phylum Streptophyta; class Magnoliopsida; order Fabales; family Fabaceae; genus Glycine; species Glycine tomentella. Next base: position 607,532 of record PYAF01004197.1, read on the forward strand.
AATATTCCTCCGGTTTCCAACGACGACCGCCCAGTAAAGAAAAGTATCAGACACGATGGCGGTAGGCGGCGGCTGAAGGCGGTTGAGTAACTCCTCAAAGGGCGCTTCCATTTTGGTCATGACAGCTTCCACGAAGCCCGGGTGGTCGTTTGCGCGAGTGAGCTCGGAAGGTACGACGTTGGGGATTGTAGCGAATCTCATAATGTCGGGTTTTGGGTCGGAGCCGATGAAGCCGAGCCATTCCTCGGTGACCACGAAGGTTACGAGGATTAATCTGTTGTTGTCGTTGGAGAGCAACAGCTTGCAGAAGTTCAACATGGGGTTGATGTGGCCTCGAGCAGGGTAGGGCATGGCCACAAGGTGGTTGCAGGCGCAAGTTGATGATATTGGAGCTGCTTCCATGGAAAAATTTTAGGGGTTGGTTTCGTTGGAAGAAGAAGAAGAAGAAGAAAGAGAAGAATCTTGAAACTTATAAAGCACGTGCTTTGATATTTTTCGTTTCGAAAATGATGCAGGCAAGGCCAAACTACCACAGTCCACAAGACTGTTTTCGGCCTTTCATCTAAGTTTCAATTTTTTTTAATAAATTTTAGTTTAAGTTCATAGTATTTACATTATTTGTAGTTAATTTGTTAACTAGATTATGTAATCTAAAAAATATGTATTTACAATAGATATTTTTGTAGATTGTTTAAAAACCTTTAATATTCACTTAAAAAAAGTATAAGTAAAATTAGTTTACATTTTGTTTTTGATACAGAATATTCCCAACAAACAAACAAATAAAAAAAAATAACTTAAAATTGTGAAACTTAAGAAATTATCCATGTTTAATTAACATATGTTAAGATAGCTCAATTAGTAGCAAATGATGCATTGATGTGGTCATGTGGTAATGAAACAGCTTAAGTAGTAATCAAATCATCAAAACCACTCTGTTGAATACGATGGTGTAGATGCTTCTTCTTCTTCTTCACAAAATCACTCTCCCCCACACACCGCAGCATTTGTAAGTTCGCATGCTCATCCACATGCACATGGACATGAACATTGTGGTTCGATGAAAAATGCTTTTTGCCTTAAAAAAAAATCATCAAAATTGTTTACATGTGAGGCAGGTAATATACGTATGTACATGACACTCAACTATGTTTATGTGTCACTTGTGCACACACACCGGGAGTAGTTCATGACACACATAAGTGATCCCAGAAAACGAAATGGCACCAACTATAATCAAAATAATAAGAATTGTACTTTTAAGGTATATAACTTTCTTCAGTTTACTTGTTTGAAATGGATAACAAATAGACCCTAAACAGACAACATAATGTAAAACAACGCCATGGTCATTTAAAGCATTATCTGTCTTTAAGTATGGTATTTCTTGTATCGCTCGCAAAGATTCTAAAATGAAGCATCTCTATCCAAATACAAGACATTGATGTCTGCAGTAAACTCATAAGTTATTACACAAAATGCGCAGCAAGCAAGTCTCAAATTGCTTAATGTAAAAGGACAAATTCAGCTATCAGAATCAGAGAGCACTTCAGTTTCAGTTATCAGGCATTTTAAAATATACATCTTACATTCAACAACAATATCCAACCCTTTATTAATACATTGCTTAGTTGTGTTATTGATCCCAAGTTGCTCAATGAGTCAGTGGTTTTGAAATGTCTCTAATAAATGCATCAAGGTTCCCATATGAGGACCCCCCTGCACCAATTGCTCTGTGACACATAACCTTGATTTCTCTTGCCCTGTCTCTGATCTCCTTTCCCTCTTGGCTTTGAAGATCCATAAACCTCTTAACTAGTTCTTCTATCTTTTCTTTTGCCACAATAACTTCACTGTCCAACTTTGATGTCTCTACCTTACACCCATTCTTCCACTCATCCACAATTTGGCTGCTATTTGGAACTTGATCCAAGAAAAGAGGGAATGTCAGCATTGGCACCCCAGCAAAGAGAGCTTCAAGAGTGGAATTCCATCCACAATGGCTCCAAAATCCACCTACGGAAGAATGAGACAACACCTTCAATTGGTCACACCACGGCACCACCATGCCCTTATCTCCACACTTGTCTTTCAAACAAGAAGCATCGGCTCGAGCCACCCAAAGATAACGACCTTCGCTAATGTTTAGTGCTTCAACAATGTGATCCATTTGGGTAGCAGATACTGAAAGGAAACTACCCAAAGAAATGTACAATACTGATCCAGGTGGCTGAGAATCTAGCCATTTTATATAGTCATGACTGTGATCATTGTTCAAAGGGTTTTGTCCTAGTTCTAAATAAGGTATAGCAGGGCCGATAGGATAGACTGGAAAAGGAAATATAGCTTTTAAGGACTCAATTGTTTCAGCTTCTAACTCTTGGACTGTGGTGAGTAAAAGATAATTTGCTCTGGGAACTTTCGAAATACATTCCAAAGCAAGCTGCATGACTCGTTGATCATTTTCATGAAGCACAGTTCGAAGGTCTGCCAAATGAGCTGAAGAAATTCCCGGGATGTTCTCTGCTTGTCCATCTGCATCATTTATAAAACCACACAGATCAGACATGCACCCATATACAATTGCATCAATCTTTTGCTGATGATATGCAATAAATTTCACCCTTTAACACTTATGCCTTCTCATCAATCACCACAGTTAGAGGTTGAACAATGATTGCTTAGATCAATGAACATACTTCCAGATTCTTAATACAATAATCTTAAATTTAACATTCATTCCCTGGCCATTTTAGATTGTTGTTAATAGTCTCCACATAGAAGGTTGTTGTAGTTTAATAAACTTCTTATTTTTATTACTAATAATCAGGAGAAGGAAGGAATGCAAATGTATCTCCAACCAATATTCAACCAAATATAAATTGTCTTGTCCCTTAAATGGCTTGTGTTAAACTTGAAGGCCAGGCTTACATTTCAGCCAAAATTCCTTCACCGTATCCCATTTTTACAGTGACAATTTTCTTAATGAACTACATATTATTATTTAAAAATATATATATTAGAAATAACCTTAGATACCACCTTCAAAGTAAATATTGTAAAAGTTAATAATTTATCATAAATCTATATATATAAGGTTTTTATACGATTAATACATTTTATAATTAAATTAAGAAAACAACATTAATATGAAATATATTCAGCAGTTAGTACTATTGGTTGATATTTGACCTTCAGTGGACTCAATTTAACAAAGTAGTTGAGTTACAGGTGGAAAAAAAAAATTGTGCATTTTTTTTTTTTTTACTTATACTGCTGGAAAATCAAATTCAGAAGTAAAGAAGCGATTTACCCATCGTATCCTTATCGACGGTCAAACCCCGGTGTCGTGCAAAGACATCAAGGTGATGCAGCATGGAATAAAACGACGCCGACATGGTCCAAAACGCCGCCACCGGAATATTCCTCCGGTTGGCTACAGCGATGGGCCAGCGGAGCTCGACGCAGCCGAGGATGGCGGTCGGCGGTGGCTCGAGCCGATCGAGGAGCCGCTCGAACGGCGCCTCCATCTCCGTCATGACGGCTTCGTAGAACGCGGGAAAGTTAGCGGCTTTGAGGCGCTCGGGAGGGACCACGTTGGGGATGGTGGCGAGGCGAACGGCGTCCGGCTTGGGCTCGGCGCCGATGAAGCCGAGCCACTCCTCGGTGACCACGAAGGTTATGAGAATCTCGTTGGGTCTCTTCGATGCAAGGATCTTGCATAGGTTCATCATCGGGTTGATGTGGCCTCTCCCCGGAAACGGCATCGCCACCACGTGGCACACGCCGTCGCTTCCGCCGCCGCCGCCGGAGTTATGCATAGCCGGAGAAGTGAGTAAGTGGGAGCGGGTGTGGGGGGTTTTTTGTCTATTCGATTGTTGTATCTACTCGCATTCTAGACTGGTGTAGTATGGCGAATACAGTATTAAACAACATAGGAAATTAAGAATGCTTTAAATTATTGTTTTACGCAGTTTTTTATTTATTTTAAAAATGTGAGATGAATCATGTAATAACTTATTAACAAGGCCTTCAGGGCAGTTTGTAATTAGTTGATTTCTTTAAGTACACTGACATAGATAATTTGATCAAAATTTATTTTGATGATCTCTCAAAAATTAGTCTTGTGACTTTTGAGTATGTGATACTTACTTTCAAAAAAAATCATATAATAACTTAACATAATCAATCTTATCTAAATTTGTATAGATAAAGGTTACTACTTACTAATGGCAGCTTGCACACTTTAACAACTCAAAAGTGGGTTATGCCTTGGTGATGCACTGATGCTCTAAACTCCTTAAGATGCATTCTTTGCTTTTCAATCCCCTTTGTTAATATACACAAGCGTTATACAAGAGATTAATTCAAGAGTATCTTTTGATGGGGAAGTGTTTACATAATTTGTTTAATTTTTAGTAATATTATTTAATTTTTTTCACTGAAATATAAGATATAAATTTCTTTATGTAAATAATCGTTGTTTAATAATATTTATATTATAAAATATAATTTTTAAGTATAATAAGAGTCATAAAATAAAATTAAATTAAACACTCAATTTAGCAACTTTAGTATTAAAATAAATTTTTATGTAAAATATTTAAATCTATGTTAAAAGTAATAATTTCTTGTGTGTTAACTATTGTTCATAATTCTTACTTGAATTAAGATAAGTTTATCTTTATTTCTATTTAATTCAATTTTTTAACAATATTATTATTTATATTATTAGATTTTGAATCAATGAATACTCAATATATGAAATAACACTAAATTAACTAGATTTATTGACATAATACATTTTTTTATACAAATACATTATTGTTAACATTTTGTGTAGTTAAATTATAAAATTAAAGAAATATTAGTGTAAAATTACCTTTAAGATATATTTTTAATATATATTTAAAGATAATAAATATTAAAATAAATATAATATCATATTATATAAAATGTTATCCATTAACTAAAATCAACTTTTTTTTGTGCCGCAAAAAAATCAAACTTTAAATTTGCATATAAACACCTAAATACTAAAATATATTTTTTATTCTTATAAGTTAATATTTTTTATTTTTTATCTCTATAAGTTTATTTTTTAAAATTTTAGTCCTTTTATTTAACATTTTTTTCAATTTTGTTTCTTGTAAGTGTTTTATTCATTTTTAATCCTTATAAGTTTATAAATTTTTAGTTTTAGTCCTTTTAAGATTATAATTTTACATTTTATGATCCTTATAAATTCTCACTTACATGATCAAAATTGAAAGACAAAAACACAAACATACATGACTAAACATGAACTAAATATCTTATAATAATCAAAATTGAAAAATATAAACTTATAAGGATTAGAATTAAACATTTT
>PYAF01004197.1:620487-687822 GCA_007407185.1 Glycine tomentella
AACCGTATTTGAAATAACTTAAACAACTACGGTCCTTATTTCAACCGACTTCGAAATAATTAAACAAATACGATTTTATAATAACCGTGTTTGAATAGTTGGCTTTATTTACCAAAATGCCACCGTACTCATTTCAACTATGGTTCTTGGACAACCGACTTCGAAAACGCGTCGTAAAAGCCAGATTTTCTAGTAGTGACACTTTTCCTTCTCCTTAATTAAAAGGAAAAGCTAAACCAAACACATTTTGAGAAAAGTTTTAAAAAACTAAAGACCTTAATTTTCATAAAAGAAATGGGGTCAAGTAGCTTTTTTTTTTTTAACAAAAAATAACTTATGTAACTTTTTAAAAAAAGTTGGATACCTCAACCTCTTTTTCCTTCTCATTCTAAGTTAATTGATGCGTGACAATCTTACAAATATTTTCATTTAAAAAATCAATTTAGTTAAAGTTATCAAATAATTTCAACTTTATTTTCAGAGCTTTTATTTTGAACTTTAACGTTAAAATAGATTTTGGAAGTCAAAGAAAAATTAGGTCAAATAAGAAAAAACTAAAAAACGAACTTTATCTTTTAGCTCATCTCTCCTCTCCTATAAAAGGAGACTTTTTTTGTTAACTAAAATGAGAGGGAAAACGGCAATATTGAGAGAAAACAATTATGCTCTAGAATTAAAAGGACACTCATTCGGTAATAATTAATTACTTAATATATAAATATATTTTAAAATTGATCTAAAACTAAACATAATTGTTCAGTTGAATAATTTAATCGATTAATAATCGATTACAACAATTATAGAGCTCAAGAAATAACTAAATAACGAACTTTATCTTTGACCCATCTCTCTTATCCTATAAAAGGAGAATTGTATGATCTATAAATGAGAGAAGACAACAAAATTGAGAGAAAAACATATGTGCTCTAGAATTAATATTGTTGTTCAAGAGTCAAAAGCTATACGAGTCTTCTTCATTCAGGGTGACAGAAAGTTCAAGAAGATAAACTTAAACTTGTCTAATAAATTACGAATTAAAGTGACACGTGGACTACGGAGCAAAAGTAAATTCTTTGCTTTTGGTACACATAGATAGTTAACCGGTTTTTTGGTCGTAGGATTTATCATTTTAATGATGAACCATTAGATGCGATGTGCAGAAACCTCTCGGGCAGTTAATATGTTTTTCTTATTAGTCGTGTGTTACTTTACTTATATGTCCCCCCTCCCCCCATTAAATAATTATTTAATTAAAAAATGTCATATTTCCCTTTAATTGAATATTAGTAAGAATTGTCGGAGTTTTGAGTGTTGAATGCAGAAGAAGATGGTTGTGTGTATTTTAATGGCTAAAAATGGGATTTTGTATTGCGATGTGGTTGACTGTGGTGGTTCGTTAATTTAGCTAACGTATTTGGTTGGAGGTAATGGCCATTGTTGGAGTTGAGATTTTTAGAATAGTGAGGGTTATTTGTGTATGAATTGATTTGTTGAATGCAGCCTCAATGCATTCGATTAGCCTCTGCGTTGTGTATGTTGTATAGACTCTGAATGTGCGCAAAAGCTAGCTTAGTCCATCTAAAACAGAGAGCTTTTGATGCTTGCTCACACCCCATCAGAGACTTTGTTGAAGACTATGGATTGATGTTCGCTTTTGTATTTGTATGATTTTTTGTTGAAGATCCATCTGTTTATGATTCTTTTGCCCGTTGTTGATTTAGTATGCTGTATTTGGGCCAGTGTTTGTAATTCGAAGAAAATGATTAATGGCCCGTTAATAACATTTTAATTTTGTTTAGTGTTGTATTATGGTAGAGTACTTTTGATGTATGCATAGAGGCATATTTTGCAATTTGGAATAATTGTAAATTTATAAAATATTAAATATGTACAATTTTAGGTTTGAAATGTAAAATGAATAAGGAATTACAAATGTTGTTGAACGAGGAGGGAAATGATACGTTGACTTAAAAAAGAAAATGCAACGAAGTATAGTAACTTCATGGTAGGATAATAAATTATGTGGTGTTAAAATACTGTTAACGAAAAAATGTGGTTTTCTGGAGACAATATTAATTAACTATGTTTTATAGTGTTAGTTGTAAGACTACACCAATCGTTCGGGGTTAATAGTTGTGGTATATGGTTTATATGCATGGTTACCAAACTCTGAAATTCTCTTAAAGTGTTTGAGCTAACTTGTTAAGAAAGTCTCTTTTTATTGATTTAAATCAAAATGTTAAGGATAGCTATAGTGGTTAGGTTATGGGTAATGGTATGGTTTAGGTAATTATAGGGGTATGATTAGGGTTATAGCTCTGTTTGGGGAATTTGAACATTGATGAGGAACAAATCATTAAGGCAATAGATAGGTCCAGGTTAATTAGGGATTAGTGTTCAGGGATATGGGTTAGTTTTGGATGGTCTATGGTTTAAAGTTTAAGGTGTGTTTGGCTAGGGTTTATGGTTTAAGGGTAGCTATAGTGATTAGGTTATGGGTTATGCTATGGTTCAGGGCAATTATAGGGGTATCATTAGGATTAGGGTTAAGGTTGGATAAATAGAACATTGATTAGGATTGAAGAGTTAGTGCAAGGGTTAGGGCCAAGGTTTAGTATTAGGGGTAACTATAGGGTATAATGAGCAGGGTATGGGACATCAGTGTTATGATTTAGGGAAATTTGAGGGGTATCATTTGGGTTAGTGTTGTGGCTGGGGAATATGAACATTGATGAAGAACAAAGAGTTATGGACATAGCTATAATTAGGGTTTAGGGTTAGTTGTTATGGTGTATCTTGTATGGTCTAGGGTTTATGTCATTGTGTGTATGGGGTAAGGTTTATGGTGTAGCGGTAGCTATATTGATTAGGTTATGGATAATGTTATAGTTTGGTGTAATTATAGGGGTATCATTGGGATTAGGGTTAAGGTTGGGTAAACATAACATTGATGAAGAGCAAAGAGTTAGTGCAAGGGTTAGTGCTAAGGTTTATGATTAGGGTTTAGGGGTAGTTGTAGGGTATAATGAGTAAGGTATGGGATGTCGATGTTATGGTTTAAGGTAATTTGAGGGGTATTAAGGTTAGGGTTGTGGCAGGGGAATTTGAACATTCATGAGGAACAAAGAGTTATGGCAAGAGCTAGGATTAAGGTTTATGGTGTAGTGGTAGATACAATGATTAGGTTATGGTTAATGTTATGGTTTAGGGTTATTATAGGGGTATCATGAGGATTAAGGTTAAGGTTGGGTAAATAGACCATTGATAAGGAACAAAGAGTTAGTGCAAGGGTTATGGTCAGGGTTAGTATTAAGCTTTAGGGTTATGATTAATGTAATATAATTGGTGAAATTTTAATAATTTCATAGAAAAATGTATAATAAAAGGGAACAATGATATAAATATGTAATTATTGTGTGGATAATAAAAAAAATGGTATATTGTAATAGAAATTTAACATTTTTTTGTATAATAAAATGGAGAAGATATTAAAATATGACATGACAATATTAGGAGATAAATTTGCAAGATAATAGTTTTATAATCGCCATAAATGAGTTATTAGATGAGGAATAAATATGTAATTGATAGGTTTAAATGTAATTTTTGGTCTCCCTATTATTCAAAATCCATAATTTTGAGCTCATTATTTTAAAATACATACATTTAGCCCTCATATTTTAAAACAAGAGGATCAAAACTATGGATTTTGGAAAACGGGAGACAAAAGTTACATTTTAGTCTAATTAATATAAAATAATAATTATTTTAAGAAATATTAAATGTACTATTGGATAGAAATTATTAGTTGGAAAGTGATCATTTGATAGTCTCCATTGATTACTATTGACGAATGAGATGTACATTATGTGAGTGGTATTGTCCAATTATATCTAGACACGAGCACATATGGTGCTAAATGAATTAACTATTTGAGATAGAAAATGTTCTACCATATGTGATGTTGGGTCACAAGTGATTAGGTATACTCTGATTTGTTTGACTTATAATGTTTTTGGGTAATGTGTACAGTGACCAAACAAACATAAAATGTGAGAAGTGTCATTCATGGTGTGTATTTACTCGTAAATCGATGCTTGAGTTGTTTGTTTTTAAATTTAATACTTAATTTTAGTAGAAAACATTATTTTTGAAATATTAAGGTATAATTGGACAATTTCACGAAAATTTTTGGAGAATTAAGGTACCAATTGCACAATCTCATGATAAATATCAAAATTCTAAGCACAACTTTTCAAAACAAGACAACTTAGATACATGATATTAAAATACACAAATGAAATTAACAAACAACAATACTTTGTAGACTAAAGTCTCCTTGGAGGTGAAGATGATCTCAAAGTATCATGGCATCATTTAATGAATAATTTTTTGGTTATGAACTTTCAACATATCTTAATTGGGCCTAAAGTTTGATATTGAGCATATATTAATAACATGCGCGTAATAGCATCGTCAGTTTCTACTCTAAATAAATCATAATGCACATTTTGTTGTTTATCTCTTCCTGTAGGGCGCCTATAATAAATTTCAGAAAGTCTTTTGTCTGTTTGATCTTCCACTCCTAATGTTTCTAAAATTCGTCCATTTAGTCGACAAATGTTTGACTATTAGGAACCCTGCATAGACGAGGAAAGAAAGACTTGAAATACACTCCTTGTTGATTTCATATTATTTCTCCATTATGATAAATAAATGACAGTGAATAATTTGTAATATTTAGAGTTGATGTTGCGAATTTGCACAAATGCAGTAGGATGTAAGTTGGGAATTGGATTTTCGTTCTATGACCCTTACATTTATAGACTCATTGGTTGCATGTGATGTACAAAAAAATTAATATTGGGACATTTAGTTGATTTAAAGTGGGAATAGTACAAGAATCTCTTTTGTGGAAAAGTAGCATCATATTGGTAAGCATTGTAGACACAATGTCATGTCACATCATGAGAGCGACACTAGGGTTGCTAAGGTGTGACTAAGTGAGTTGTGTTTACAAGTGAATCTAGACTAGTGTGTTTATTGAAGATAATTGTGCTTCACCAAATACGAATGGGCATCAAGTAATATACATGTTCAGGTTCAGTTACTAATAGTACCAAAAATCCCATTGAACTCAATCATACAAAACTGTATCAAATCGATTACATAACCCAATTTACTTGACAACCCATCCGAACTCGCCTGAAATGCATTTTTTTCTTGATTTTCCAATTTTGGGTCGGGTCGGGTGAACTTGCACATCCCTAATAGATAGATAGTATATAGATATTGAATTCAAAAATATATTATTTTTATCATAGATAAATAAGAAGGAAAACATTAAAAAAAATAACACAAAAAATAAAAAGGATAAGAAAATGTAAAAGAAAAAAGAAAAAAAAAAGAAAGAATAAACATTAAAAGAAAAAAAATGAAAAAAATAAGATTTTTTAAAAATAAATAATAAAAAAGATTTTTTTTCCTATATAAAATAGATAGATGATAGAAAAGGAAAATAAGAGTTACAAAAGAAAGATGGAAAGAAAAGACAAAAAGAAAGAGAGAAAATTTTTGAATTTTCACCAAAAAAAGCGAGTGTGGTGAAGCAAGGCATTGTTTTATAATAATAATAATAATAATAATAATAATATAGATATATAGAAGATTATGTAATTGCAATTTTTGTTTCTTTATCCATTTCATCATTTCCAATTTTTAGCATGCTACATGATCATGACTCATTTCATACGGCCCTATGTGTCAATCACTATTGGCCATGCAGTGAACATTAATTCCCAAGCAACGGCTACCTACCTAATTCAGTACCCTGCATAATGTTCTTTTCATAGGATAGTTTGCTATTTTGACAAGCATTTTTTTCAAGAATTTAATTTTGAATATTTTTATGGAATAAATTTTGTCCTTTATCATTTAATTATGAATTAACATAAGATAGGATTCTAAATTTTATAATAATTATTTTAAAAGATATAATGTTGACAGTAAAAAAATTTAAACTTCCAATACATGAAAAATATTTTTAAAATTAATAAACTATAAAAAATTTTATGTGAATTACGTTGCAGAATTTGAAAAGTAAAATTCTTATATCTCTTACAATTACATTTTTAATATTTATTCTTCTTTTCTTTAAATGTGTATTTCACATACTACTTCTTCAACTAATCAAACTTAGTAGCTAAATCATCTCAAACTATTCTCCATTTATATCTATTTGTATACTTAATTTTTTAATTGTTTATTTCTTTTGATCAATCATATATTTTATCTTTATTTTTAAACTGAATTTAAATATTTAGTTTCTTAAAATAAATTGTCAATAATTAAAAATAAGACATAATTGAATTCCAAAAGGAAAGATATAATTTTATTTTTCAATTGTAAATCTAAAATATAATTTATATAGTTAAATATATTTATTATAAATTTTAATTATAATATAATTAATATAAAAAGGGGCATGCTTATAGAAAGCTAACCGTGAACCAACTGAATAAAAATATTTGTTATAAATTTTAAATAATAAAAACAAATATTTATCTTGTTTGATGTAAAATACTAGTTTATTAAAGTAGAGTATGAAAACTACTCAAATCCAAGTATGATGTATAGTTTTTTCTTAAACAAAGCAACAAAACTCAAATTTCAATGACAGGAAGATGCATGAAGAGAAATACAATGGGCTGGTGAGTTCCACCAAGAATACTTGTCAGACATAGAAGCAGAAGCATCTAAAGAATAAGAAACTACATTAGCACTTCCTAATTAAAGACAAATTAAAGGAAACAAGTGTTGGTTGTTGGTTTTGAAAAAGTATCTTTTTCCTCCTAGTCCTAACATTTGATCATCTCCTTATAATTTCCTTAGGCTTTATTTGGAAGTTAGGAGGTGAAGGGAAGGAAAGAGATTCAAGGGGAAGGAAGGAGAAGGAAAGGAAGAAAAAATGAGGGAAGTTTCTTCCTCCTTGTTTGGAAGTTAAAAATTTATTAAGGGAGGGGAATGGAGAGTTAATAAGATACTTTTACAATTTTGCCCTTACTTCAAAAATTAATACACTTTATATTTTACAAATAAAATTTAATTTTAAATTAAAAAAATTATATAATTTTCACATTCAAAATTAATTCTCCATTTAAAATTATTTTCTCTCTAAAAATTATTTTTCTTATTCTAAAATTCTTTACATCACATTATATTTGAATTAAAATTATAAAAAATTAATACACCTTATATTTTACAAATAAAACTTAATTTTAAATTAAAAAATTATTTAATTTTCACATTTAAAATTAATTCTCCATTTAAAATTATTTTCTCTCTAAAAATTATTTTTCTTACTCTAAAATTCTCTACGTCACATTATATTTGAATTAAAATTATAAATCATATATATAAAAGTAAATCACTTATATCAAAATAATGTAATTGGAAACAATAAAAACACAATTTATATAGAAAATTCTAATATCATCAAATAAAATTGTCAATTCACTCCATTACTTTGTGATTACAAATTATATGGCAAAATTCATTAACGTGCTATATTACCAAATTAAAAAAAAAAAATTGCATCACAAACAAAGGATATGCATAACAGAAATGTTATCTACATAATTTTAAAATTATAATAGATTGAACATACAACATCCCAAAGTAGTTAAATATATTAAATAGGTTTCAAATTTAGTGTCATCAATTATTAATAACTATATCAGTAACATAGCCGACATGCCTGTCTATTTTTTGTTACCCCCATACAAACGGAAAAGACTGAAAGTAGAAAAACAAGACAAGACCACCATACTAAGGCTAACTACAAAAGCACTAGCTATCCCTTCCCCCACTTGGTTGCAAAATTTCCCATACATGTTGCATATCTTCATCCAAGTTGTGTTGTGTTGTTGATGGTAATGTTGCCCCCAAATCAAAGTTTAAGAAAATAGGCCCAACAACACCACAAAAAACACGTTAAAAGAAGACTCCACACTAGTAGGCCTTATCAAGAAAGGCTTCTGAATATGGCAGAGGCAAGGAGGGAAATTGCCACTGCCTTGAAATACCACAGGGAAGCTATGAAGCAGGCCAGTGAGGAACAAACATTGATTTCAGCACTAACAGAAGCAGCACTAAAGTACTAGAAGCATAAATTATCAATTATGTGAAGATACCAAATAGGAAGCATTGATTTCATTCTAAAAGAAATGAAAAGAAGATAGCCAGCAAGAAACAAGGCTACAAAAACAAACATTGAGGTCCGCGAGCGGGAATGAGAGAGGGAAAACGAACCTTACAAATGATGAGGCAGAGTGAAGCCACCGCGAGGGCAAGGATATGCGACGATGACGATGACGACACCCACGAGCTTCAACGGCGGTGCAAATCAGCTTCAACAGAGATGCTTTTTGCTAATGGAAAATGGGAAATGGAAAACCTAATTGTGCAAGCAGGAGCAAACGCAAACCGTGTGGCACCGTGTAGCTTTTTTGTTGATGGGTAGAATAGTAATTTTAATTACTTTTCCTTCTAAAACCCCCCAAATAGGGGGAACAACAATTTCTAGGATTTGGAGGGTTTCAGAGGAATTTTAAAAATCCTCAAATCCTTTCCCTCAAAAATTAAACTCGCAAACAAGGGGATGTCTCTACTTAAACCTTTCCCTTCCCCTCCAAAATCTCTCTCCCAAACAAAGCCTTAAAGAAAGGAATTACAACCAGTTCTTGAGTGGCATTTGATAATCTATTATGCACTTATGCTAATACTAAGTGGAGACAAACCAAAAGGCTTAATTTGGTCCATGCACATTGTACGTCGTATTGAGTCTTTGGAATTTGTCTATTTGAGCATCATATAATAAAGACAACAATTACTATCCAGCTTGACCAAACATTTCTCAAGATTTGCTTTTGATTGGATCTTGGTTAACCAACACACTAACCTTTGCATCGATCTTGAGGAAACAATTTTGAACAGCTTAAATACTTTTAATCTTATCCCTTGCTGAGTGCTCCAACCATGCAGTTTAATTTCATCCCTTGAAAAATAGTTTCTCTTGCTCCTCACACACTTCTCCAAATTAAAGTGTGTAGCTTGGTTGGTGGTCTAACTTTGATTCAATAGTTGAATGTTGTGGAAAACATCTCGCCTTCAGAATTTCAAAAATCATATCAATATATGAATCCTTGATATGAATCAATCTCCACAACTGTTTTTTTGCAAGGAGAGCAGCAGTTCTGAAATCACACAAATCTCTAAAACTTATAGTTGTGCAAGAGTTTTCTTTTTAAATGTGAAATTTGAGTAAGTCTTAAATCTTGTTATTTACCATTTACTTTTAGCTAATAAAATCTCTTAGTAGTGGAGATTTGTTTATTTATAACTTTCAGATTGGTTGTAAGTTTATAATAAGATATTCTCATTTATGAAATATTAATGTATTCATTTTTTAAGTTATTATCTCTCAAACTTTATTTGTGCAAGTTTTATTATTTTGGTTTGGTTAAATGTTACTTTTAGTCCATTATAGTTTAGTATTATTTTATTTTAGTACATTAAGTTCTAAATGTTTCATTTTTGGTCTTTTATATTTTCAGAAATTTCATTTTGATTTTTTATATTTTTGAAAAAATTTATTTTGACTCTTTATGTTTTAAAAAGTTTTGTTTTGGTCATTTATGTTTTTAAAAGTTTCATTTTGATCTTTTACTCATTTTTTTAATTTTCGTTAACAAATGTTAGTGTCTCGTTAACACTTGGATATACAGCTTTCATCCACCAAACAATATTAGCGCGTCATCCTATAGTCACACCACAACTGACCACCAACATAGATGTCAAACATTGGGTCTCAAGATCAATGAGAAACTTTGGATTTGATGTGGATCAAAATGAAGCTTTCAAAAACATAAAGGATGAAAATGAAATTTTTAAAACTTAATTTACCAAAATAAAATAACAACATAACATAATGGATCGAAAGTGACATTTAAGCTGGCTTGATACATGAATAAAGTTGTCTCATGTCATACTTGCCATTAGGCATTTTTTTTATAATTCATTATCTAAATTAGACCATTGGTTATTTAATGAGACCTTAAAGTATTTCTACAAATTTTTATCTTTTACGCCAACTAAGATTAATTCTCAATCCAAAACTTAAACACACTTAAAGTTCTTTATTTCTTTCCCTTAAAATCAACATGTGTTATCAAATGACTCAAATCCATTGAGTTGTTTTTTTTTTGTTTTTTTTAATTGAAGAAATAGTGAGGTTGAGTAGTTTATTCTTCATGCAATTGAGAGTAAATATGTCTATTTTAACAATTCTTCACTTATAATTTTAATGTTTAATAGGGAAAACTATTACATTTGAGCTATCAAGATGGTTTTTTATTTAAAGTCTCAAGGTTTATGGAATGTTGTGATATCTCTCAAGTCAATCAACCATCATGAGGGGAAAAGCTTATAGGAGGGAAAGTTCATGAGAAAAAAAGTCATAAGCTATTTGCAAATCATACTTTTACCAAAATCATGCACTTAAAAGCACATTAAGAAATATAGACAAGTTCCAAGATGAAATTGAATAGACTAATAAGGTTGAAACTATATTAGGCTCCTCGTATTGAAAAATATAATTTAAGAAATTAAGTTGACGAAGAACGATAAATCTGTCAGGGAGTATTCTAATATGTTAATGGATGTTATAAATCAAATAAGGCATCTTGATGAGACATTATTTGTCTATAACTGATTAATGTAGGTAAAACTCAACAACTTGTACTTGCCATTATTTGGTATAGGTAAATTCATTAAAACTAAAAATGACTTCTAGCTACAACTACTTTATGTAGGTAAAACTCCAAAAAACTTGTATCTATGATTGATTAGTGTAAGTAAAACTCACACTACAAGAAATTTGTCATATACCTACAACACTTTTAATGACAATCATTAAAAGTGTGGGAATAAACTTGATATACCTACAAACATTTGATAAATTGTGGGTATAGATATCATACTAGTTATAAATGTTTGATTTAGACACTATTTGTTTCAATGGTGGATTTGAAATTATGGGTATAGGTAACTTATACCTATAGGTATATGTTAAACCATAGGTATAAGTATCATTAACTATATATTTTTTTGTATTTTTATCACTATTTATTTTAGTGATGAATTTAGAACCATGAGTATAGGTAACATATACGTACAAATATATAATTGTGTAACTATTTGTTTTAAGAATAGATTTGAAACTATGGCTATAAATAATATAAACCTATAGTTTTTTTATTTGTTGATAAAACAAATTAGAATAACACTTGTTTGATGCACACTAAACTTGTTAGTTTTTTTTTTTATAACCAGAATAACTTGTTAGTTTGTCACTGTAGTTTAGTTTGAAATATATAGTCTTTTCTTCCAAATGTGTATTCCAATTGACTTTTTTAAGGTGATAGTGTTGGGCCTACACATGCTTTTGCTACGGACCTTAGATCCACAAATTAATCAAGTCTTAGAAGCTATAAATCAAGAAGTATGAATTTATAATTCAACTTATCAAAGATTTAATTATGATATGATATTTTACAAAGAAAAAATATTCTTTTAATTTAAGTACCTACAAATGATTCTACTAGTGACAATCATCAAACTACGAGCAATCCCAACTAGAGGTAAGTTGAAATTTAATAATCAATATTTTGACAATACCATTTTTGTTAGCATATATAGCTTGTAGTGTATCCACACTATCTATGTATGTAGTAAGTTGTAACTTCCCTTTATTTGGTTGTCTCCTCCTTTACTTACATCATGTATGTACTATTGCGGATAAATGTATATACTCAAGATCCAATACATCATGTTATCAATTTTAATAAAGAATTATTTTTTATTATTATATTTATTGTTTCAAACCTACTAGAACTTTTTTTAAAGTAAGGCAATTACTTTATTGCAAAAATTATTTCCTTAAACTTGTAAAAGCTTAGACAACTAACTTAGATACAATTGATATTCATTTTATTTAGATAACTAAATAATAAAAATAATAATAATAATTTGGAAACTTAAAAAATCTCAATAGATAATGAGCAATATGATTTTTTTATTATGTGAATTTTATATATCATTAAATTCTATAAGTACAAGTTAATGGTTTCTATCTACCGTCTTTTATTATAGATATAAGTAGGTACAAGTTAATATTTTTGCTTATAGTTAGAGGTTTTACATATAAGTTAATGTTAATAACAATCGCATATAGTAACAATTAAATATAATTATGGGTGAAAATAATTCTATAGATAAAATTTCTACTAACAGACTATACCTCTCCTCAAATTTGATGACCAAAATATTAGTAGAACAAAATCTTTAATACATTTACTTCTATATTTTTTTACATCTAGTGATGGTTTTTATCCATAAGTATGTTATTTTTTTTGTAGTGACAATTCATTAAAAAAGGAAAAACAATTGTAAAATTAAAAAATCTATTTAACTCTCCAAGTGTGGCCTTCCGACTACAGTACGGGACTATATAGATAATTTTGAAAGGAGGGAGCGAGCGTTAATTTTTATTTATTTATTTTATACGAGGGAGAAGTCACGGACTTAAACAAGTAGTTATATATACTATATATTTATTTATTTTATTCGAATACTATATACTTTATAAATGAGAAATGAAGACACAGATGCCATACCATGCCGAATTGATAAAACAACAAGGGGGGTTAGCAACATCAACATGGCCATGAAATATTTGACTATCTCCAGACTCCATTTAATGGTGATCGCATCCAATATCCACAAAAATATAGCCAACCCACGCGCAACAAACACCCGTGTCCACCACACCCTAACCCTTGCAAGTTGCAAAAAAAAAACTAGACAAATTATTCAACAAATTAAACTACAGATTTCTCTTATTACATAATAATAAAATATGCACCATCATCTTAATGTATTTTCTATTGTGTAATACTCATAACGTAAGGTGACGTATACTTCATTATTAAGCATCAAGCATTATTCCTTCCTCGTTCAAAACTCATAAAATTATTATGTTAATATTATTTTTTATTACTCTTTATTACATCATTTTTTATCCGCAAAAAGGACGAATTATATTAATAACGGGTACCAGAAGAACCAATGTTGATACAAGATGATTCGAGAATGAAATTATAACTCTTTATTACATCATTCATATTATATATTTTTATTGTAAATTTTTTATTAAGTATAAGTTATGGCTATGAACAAAGGATGAAAAAAAAATCAAGAATGATTCGTAGAAGTGACAAGTGACTTATATTTTTTATGAAATGATTTAGAGTTTAACTTTTGATATAAAATAAAATATTATTTTTTATGAAAATTAGTTATTATTTGGAATAATACTATGGTGAGAGTAAAAAACAAAGGAAGGAAGGAAGTAGAAGAAGAACAAGGAAAGGAAGAGAGTGGAGGGGCCAACGTGGTGAATAGTAAAGTAGTCACGTCAAGAGGGGCCACCACGTGAAATTGTGAACACTGTGCAAAACGCTCGCCACTCGCCCCCACCAGCATCACTCAGCTCAACCCTTCTCCCTCTCATTCATTCAATTCATTCAACTAGCCTTTTTCACGTCCCATCACCCAATCTCTCTTTCATTTCTCTCTCTTAACTCCAAATAAATTAAACCCTCGTCTTCTCCTCAACAAAAACCAAAAACACCACTTCATCAGATTCCCAATAAACATAAAACCTATTTCACCAATCCAACAGGGTGCTTTTGATTTTGCTTCTTGTTGTTAGTGATCATCATGGACGTTGCATCAGGTGCAGCGGTTGCGTCGGAGGCTCCGGCGGCGGTGGCGGCTCCTCAATCAGAGGGATCACCGGCTGCACCCAGCCGCTACGAGTCGCAGAAGCGACGCGACTGGAACACGTTCTTGCAGTACCTCAGGAACCACAAGCCACCGTTGACGCTGGCGCGGTGCAGTGGCGCGCACGTGATCGAGTTTTTGAAGTACCTCGACCAGTTCGGAAAGACTAAGGTACACATATCGGGGTGTCCATATTTTGGACACCCCAACCCACCTGCCCCTTGTGCCTGTCCTCTCAAACAGGCTTGGGGCAGTCTGGACGCCCTAATTGGACGACTCAGGGCGGCCTTTGAAGAGAATGGAGGCCGTCCTGAGTCCAATCCATTTGCGACTAGGGCTGTCCGAATTTACCTCAGGGAGATAAGAGAAGGTCAGGCCAAGGCCAGAGGAATCCCCTACGAGAAGAAGAAACGCAAGAGAACTACCGTCACCACCACTGTCACCGTTATGTCTACCATAACTGATACTAGTCCTAATAATATTATTACAAACGGTGCTGGCAGTAGCACTGGTAACACTACTAACGGAGCTGGTGTTAGTGAACCTTCTGTTGCAGCCACTGCTACACCTAATGTTACTACTGCTGCTGCCGTATAGTATAATTTTAATAATTTTGATCATTTTTTCCTATTTTCCTTTCTATACTGCTATTATCTACTATCTATCTTTGTTTTTAAGGAAATTAATAGTGGTCATGGGTTATGTATATATAGTTAATTATTTAGTTATGACAATTTGTCTGGAGTTTTTTAATTTAGAAATTGAACCTATCAACAATTTATCAGAATCACATAGATTGTTTTTTTGGTGTAGCTAGTCTCATGCTACCTGATTCCGTTACTTGAAGTGGTGTTTCATTACTAGGTTTCTCTCGAATGACGTGAATTGTTTGCTTCTCTTTTGTTTTATTTTCTGGTGTTTCATGAAATGAGCAAGCTCAATGGACTGGTGGAGGCACAGATTATAATTAACACCTTGTTTTGCTTAATTAACAGAATTGTCCAAGGCCTTTCATTTTCATGTTAAATTCATTCCTCGTTTTTATTTCTATTTTCTTTATGATGGGGTTTACTGTTGGAGAATGAGGGAGAGAATCATATCCGATCCCTCTTTATTTTTACCTTATAACTGGGTATAGCATATATTTCTATGATGCCATTAAGGAAACTAGCGAGATGTGGAGAATACATCGTTCATTCGCTTTCATTACGACATTTCGTTTTTGTCTTGACCCGACGAAGCTCCAATGAGTGTGCAGTTGGAAAACAATTTGGTGAAAGTTCGAAAGATGGGAAAAGAAGAATCAAATATCACACTATACCAATATTATAGTATGCTCTTTATTTTTTTCTCTCTCCCCCGTTTGTGATCATCCTGCAAAACAGTGCAATTTATGGAAGGAAATCAAGGAATTGAATTGACCCTTCCATGATATATATCATTTTAGTTTGGTAGATATATTCATTAAATACATAAGTTTATAAACTAAAATCTTGATTTTTTTTTTTTATTTATCTTTCATCCTTGTCTCTTGTTTTGGATCTGCTGGTTGTAACAAGGGCAACAACAACAAACACATATATGGAGTCAAAGAAGGTCTAATCCTTCTTTATATATAAAGACTAAAGACTAACTAGTTAGTTCCCAGCAACAGTACTGTTCATCTGGTCCCCGGGGTTGTATCAGATCTGTTGGGTTTAATCTAAATACAATATGCACACGTGCGCCTATCATTTACAGCTTTTCTTGCACTTCTGTTTCAGGTGCTCCTCCTTTCAACTTGATCTAAGATTTTGTTCTCTTAGATTTTCTTGTTAAGTTTTACGACTTTGGCTTATTTTCTATCCTTTCATTTTCTCTCTTTCTTTTGCTGAGGTAGATTATTCAGCTTTCTACTCTATTCATCAACTTCAATTCCCTCTGTTGTGCCTTCTTCACCCGTTCTCTCTCTCTCTCTCTCTCTCTCTCTCTCTCTCTCTCTCTCTCTCTCTATATATATATATATATATATATATATATATATATATATATATAATTGACATTTCTTAATTTATGTGATGACAACACTTGAAAAAAAAATAATGTTCCTTTTAGTTTATATTTTTACAATTTTTTCATAATGATTATTTATTTAATTAAAATATACTGGAAGCATAAATATTTGAATATTATCCTCTAATTATAAATTATAAATTGTTATTTTTTGTTGGATAATAGATTATCATATATAATAAGATTATTAATTTTTGTTAATTACTTTAAAAATTATATTTCATTACGTTGAAGTGTAAAACAATTATATTAACAATGTGTGAAAACCAATTTCATATTTTTTTATTGAGTTTAATTAGAATATGTTAATAGTATAAACTTTTTATACTATCACTAGTATTTAATATTATAACTTAATTATTATATATAATAAAACTATATTAACTTATAATAATTATTTTAAAGAATAACTTAACATAATTTGTAATTAGTTGACCATATATAAAAATTCAACATTAATTTCTCTTGCATATAAATTATCCCGAGAAAATGAAGTGAAGATATAGGCATAGGCTGAGGCTGCTACCTTCAATGAAAAGAAAAGCAATCCTTGTGATTGCTGCTCATATTTTATTTTGGTATCCCCCACCTAAAGCGTGAAAACGACTGCTAGCCAACCGTTCCTTACATTCTATAATTAATTTACAATTTTCATTCGTATTATCATAACCTAGCCATAATTTAATGTTTTATTGGTTATTATATAGCATAGACCCACTAGCCACTTCCAAACAAAACCACATTTCTGAACTTTAATTTAGAACTTTGGACCCATATCCACTAAAATCATGATTCATCTACTCATGATAATGTACTGAAACAATTTCTTTACATTACTTTTTTGTCTGTTTCTTTTCTTGCAATAATTTTTTCCTCCCTTCTCTCCACGAAGAAATATTCACACTTTTGCATTCAAGAGGGAACTTTCGCTTTCTGGCCCTTGTAGAACCACGTAATTTCGTATAGGGCACTTTATTTCTCACTTTCTTTTGTTTTTTTCTTTATTATGTACGGTGGCAACAACTTTAACCATTTCGATTTCTAAAAAGTCAAAAAGAAAAAAAAAATCATTTATCATCCCATCATTAGAAAACTACTATTAATAAAATTAAGATCCGATTACTTTCTTTTTCTCAATTTCTTCCACTCTTTCTTCATATGGCATAGTATTTTAATTGCACCGTGTACATATTTCACATTTGCACATACACACACATAGACCATAATATGTTACGTTGTTTATTGTTCTCTCATGTGCTACAGAACAAATGGGTGCAGGGAGGGTCTGAGCACAGTGAAGCGAGGAAGGAGTAAAATCACGAGGTTGATAAGGATAAAAGAGTATCCCACTAAGTTTCTGAGTTTCATCCTTCTTTTGTCGCCACATAGAACAGCATCCACGTCCCAATTAATGTTATTTGTCTATTATAGACTTCATTCGTATTTGAACAAGGGGGGTTAGGAAGAACAGGGTTTTCTGATGGTTTTGGTTTTGGGGTGGGGCTGGCTTTTATGATTTTCTCTCATGTCACCTGCACATACATTACTCTTGTTCTTGTCACGACCAAGAACATTTACCATCGTATGTTCGTTTATGAGAGAGGGTGGGGAGTAGGGAGTTTTTTGGTGGGTGGGACGGGAATGCTTTGGGTCAATTTTTCCTTCAACGTAGATTTCTTTTATTCTGTTTTTTTTTCGTGGATCACGTACATTTTTTTTTATTATGGATGATAATTCTATTTGAGTGTGGTAAAATTAATCATCACGGATGATAATATTTCTCAGCATTTTTAGTACTAGATCTTAAGCAAAGATCTTGAACTCAAGATCTGATCTTCATTAGATTTCTCAATAAAGGAAATGAAAAGATCTCCAACATGAAAAATGAGCTCTTGTGCAAGATCCTTTAAGATCTGTATATTGTTCAAAAATAAATAAATTTTCTCTTTCTTTCTCTCTCCCTAAGATCTCAAATTGAAATATATCATTAAAGGAAAAAATTAGAAAAATCTTGAGAGATCTTTAATCCTATGTGGTACTATAGGGTCTACCAAAGAGTGGTCTAAGATCTCAATTTAAGATCTACTACTAAACCTATTGATTGAAATAAAAATTTAAGTCAGGTTGATTTAAAGACTCAAAAGTTATTCTTTGTTATTATTTTCTCTTTTTTTTTTCATTTTTTCCTATTAGGTTATTGAATTACTTCTTATTTTCTAATCTCTCTTATTTAATATGATGACATACTTGTTCCAAATGAACAAGTTATTTGTTCCAGTGGTCTTAAACTCGATTCTTTTAAATAAGATTTCGAGTTCAAGCATTGTAAATAAAAAAAATGTAATTGAAAGAAAAATTTTACTAAAGATTATTAGTCAGATTTTTCGACTTAGATTAATTATAAAAAAAAACTGATAAATACCGTACAAAATCACATTACAATCCAAATTATCCAAATTTAAAACCTCAATAAGAAGTAAGGAAAAATATATGAAAAAATGATAAATATGATGGGTTATATTATACAAACTGAAATCATATTAATTATTTTTTTCTTGCACTAAAATCATATTAATATTATCCCTGTTTTATTGTTCTAGACAATGACAATTTGAAATGTGCCATTATTGACGTATGGTTTTGAACGGAGAATATATACCTAAAATTTATTAAGCTTAGCCCTCTCAATATGGAGCCCAGTGAGGTCACCCACATGATCTTGCTTGTTGGGACTTAAATAAACGGACGATGCCGCAACACGTGGAAAAGTGTCCCCTCCAGCGCGCATCATTCTCCACCATCTTCTAATTTTATTTTAGAAGAAAATTTAAAGACAAAATATGATACTCTAATTTAAGGCCAAAACAAAATTATACACATCATATGAAAAGAAAAATGGTGAGAAAGAGAATCAAAGAAAAAAAATAAAAGAAAAAGAGAAAAGGATAAGAAAATAAGATGAATGGGACGAATTTATATCTATTTAAGTTAAAGAAATAAAAATTAAGAAAATTTAATATTTTATTTTCTCTTATTTAGCATAGTAAAAATTAATAAAAAAAAGTATATAAAAAAGAGAAATGTGCTAATCAGTATCTTATAGAATTAACAATTATTTTTTGTTGAAATAACATTACTAGCACATTTTCGTCTTTATTTTCAAATACACACTCAGTAAAATCTTTAATAAAGAAAATATTCATTGATTTTTAATCAATGTTTTTGGAGCATTTGATTAGTAAGATTCTATAAAAAAAAAAAAAAGTACCTATAATAGTTTATTTTAGGTAGGCTAAAAAAGATAATTATAAAGATATATTGATCGATCACTAAATTAATATGTCCACCAAATATATTTTTTTCTGATCTGTTGTTTTCTCTCAAATTCGAAGCATATTTTTTTTTTTCCCAAGGCATGAAAAAATAGAGTATGATTTTGAAAGCTAATTCTAAGTTAAATTTGGAATCGACCAGATGATCGATCCAAACATCCTTGTAATCCGTTAGACACAAATCGTTTTTTGAATTGTTTAAATTGGTTTAAGAACTGGCTAAATCAGTAAAAAAAAATGGTGCTCTGTCTGGTTTGACAGTTTTGATCGTATTTTTTTAGAAATGTGATTTTTCTTTTTTAACTTGACAAAATGTGACTTTGACCTCACTCTTCACAAAAAGAATGTCAGTCTCTATTTCACTGATTTAATTCACTTTTGATGTTAAGACGAATATATATGCATTTATAAAATAAGTTATGACAGAAGAAGGAATCAAATTGTGAATAGCTCTATGGGTGACTCGAACTTTCGAGATTAAAACTCACGATGAATATCAATTATCTGCAATTTGTTTATATTACGTTCTAAATAATGTTTTTTAAAGTTAAGATTTGTGTATTTTCATTAGCAAAATTTATATAATTTTTAATTTTTAATTAGTTTAATTTTTATAGTTCTTGTTTAATTTTAAATCCCCTAATAAATTACTTTTCCCAATTAAAATTCTCTATCCAAATACACTCTAATTAAATTTTTCTCATCATAAAGAAGTAAATATATAAATAATAAATATATAGTAAACATAATTATTTTTCTCTTTCATTTTGTGCGAAGCAGCGTATCTTTTGCGTGCAAAACAGTGCCTATTCACACTTGACTCTGCATGCTTTCGTCTCTGAGCTACAATAGATTTTCCCCTCCAGGTCAAATGTTAGTGCCTGTATTTGGAATTTGCATGATGCATGGTTCGATCCGTATACATAATGGAAATTCCAATATGATGTGAGTGTAGCAGCAAAAATTAGACTTTAGGGGTACAACTAGCAATTGACCCGTGGCGTGGCAGGGATTTTTTAGACTTTAGGCTAAAACAATGGGCGACAATTGAGTGGAAAGCTCGTAATGGCTTACGAAAGGAACAGAACCAATAATTGAATGGTTGGGAAAAGTGCCACCTTCATTGGGAAAGGTGTTAATTGTTCAAATTATTGAAAAAAATTAAGTCACATATCTACTTAAAATAAAAAAGATTAAATATATAAATAAAAAATAATTCTCATTTCAATTAAATTCAAATCCACATTCTAAATAATCATTTACTAAAAATAGAAAAAATAAAATATATAAATGAGAAATAATTTTTATTTTAGTTAAATCTAAATTCATATTCTAATAATCTAAAACAAACTTCATACGACATGTTTCATGTTTATTTTATGTACTTCAACTTAATTTTCCTCACCGAATGTATATTTTACTAATATATAAATTATAACTTTAAATATAACAGGAGTATATTTCAACTATATGTAAAGATATAACATTAACTTTATCTTCTTTTGTTTTTTTAAATAACCATATCATAAATAATTTTTGTTAGCCTTTAGTTGTAAAAATACTTCATAATTCTTTATAGCAAACATATATTTTGGATTGTGAGAGTGTGACTATCTTGAAGTGATATTCATAACACGCCTATTACACTTTTTGCACCAAGAATATTTTGGAGTTCGATTGACAAGTGACAACTCTGTGTCATGTGTTTATTAGAGAGGAAGAAAATAATATTAAAAAAATTATATATTTTTTAACTCATATTTTATATATTTTATTTTAATTAAACAAATTTATCTATTTTTATATTTCCATTAAAACAAACACACCGTAAGGCGTAAGGAGTACATATCGATCACTACTACTCATCCACGGCATGGTTAATCGTATTGGTGTCACGAAAGAGCACTCCTGCAAAACAAATAAATGCAAACTCCAATGCATTAATGTTTCAAAAAAATTAATTAAATGTCTTAGACCTTATATAATTATACGACAAATAACCAGGATCCTTGTAATATTGGAATTTAAAGTAAATATATTTTTATTAAAGGATAAAAAATTACATTATTTATAATTTTTTAGACTCATATAATTTACCTAATAAATATTTTTTATTTTAATTCTTTAACTAATATAAAAAATACTAATTAATAAGACCCTAATTATATTTATATACCTCCTTACTGTCTTTCAAATTCTCTATTATGTCATTCAGTGTCAAAGTTAATAAATCATATGAAACATTAACACTAGAGATCTTGCAACTGACTCAAATCCTGATAGAGATTTTAAATTTTCAACCACTCTAGATGATGATGAAAGCATCACTACAAGGAAAAGTATAAATATCAATAAATTTTAGCAAGTACTCAACAGTGTTACATTTTAGGACTGATCAATTTTAGGTTATTGGTAATGATTTAGTGCATTGTTTGAGTTTTCATTGCGGTCCTCAAAATTGGGTTTCCAAAAGATATGGAGAGTGTCTTTTGCAAACACCTAATCAATCACACTCTAAATATAGTTTTAGTCACTTGTCACAAAATGATAAGTCATTAAGAATTTGTTTAGATAAGATAAAAATAAGATGAAAAAATAAGATGAATTTCTTTATAAGTTAAATTAAATAAATTTTTTATTAGTTAATTTGTAAAATATTTTTCATATATTTTTTCTAAATGATGATATAAGATTTACAAATTATCTATTGATAAATTCATTTTAACTTATGAAAAAATTTATTTTATTTTTTTCTTCTGTTATAAGTGTTTTTTGAGAAATTTAATCAAACAGACCCTACCTATCTTGTTAAGCATTGGTTAATTGGAATAACAAAAGGTGAGAAGAAAAAAATAGAAGAGAACGGAAAAAGCTTACACTTTGTTTGTATTGATAGCCAGAAACAATTTGTGAAGATGGAAATGGGTTGTGAAGGTTATTTCATTGGTACAATTAATATAGGTGAGACTTAATTTTAAAATTGATGGGACCTATTTGTATTATTTTTTAATTTATATATTTTTTAGTCCTTATAATTTAATATTATTTTATTTTTCGCCCTTACAAAATTATTTTCTTGTTTTTAATTCTTGAAAGTTGTATTTTATTTTGTTTTTAGTTCTTAAAATGCTTTAAATAGTTAATATTTTAAACAGTAAAAAAATATTATTTAAAACGCTAAAAGAATGAAAAATAATAAAAACATAGTTTGCAATGACTAAAAATAAAAAAATTCTACAAAGATGTGAAGAAAAAAAATACTAAATTGTAAGGAGTAAAAATATATTTAAATCTTATTTTTTTATTTATTTTTACTCTTCTCTCTATATCTCACCTCATTTTTTTTCTATTTCTCTTCAATTAAACACATTTATTTTTGACTTTATTATCACTTATTTTCACTTTTTTTTATCTACACTATTTATATCTTCTACAGCAAACACATTCTTAAGAAACAATTACTCCCTCGTTCTATTATTTACAAGGAAAGAAAGCAATCCAAAAAATAAGTGAGTTGTACTATTTTTACAACCTTCTAATTTTGGATGACAAAGTAGTAATTATAGCTTGTGAGATAAAAGTACTAAGTTATCCTTATTTTTATACACCTTATTTTACTATAAGTTAATATTTATGTAATTTTATATACATATTTTTCTCTCCTACTTTCAGTACTATCAAACAAGAGAAAATACTTTTTTTTTTCTTTTCATTTTCTCTCTTACTAAACAATCTAAAATTCATCTTGTATTTCTTTCTTTTCTCTTTATTTCCTTTAACTTAATTTCTTTGTGGAACCAAACAAAGCCTAAATGACAGTTGTTGCTAGTCAAATTTGTCGATTATGTAGTGGCCATTTTTACAATCAAATTCAAATCACTAATGGTCACTTATTCACATACCATCTTTGTCATTTAGCAATTGAATTATTTGTTGTAAAAACACATTATTAGTTGGAAAGTGTGTGGTCGTTTTGTAGAAACCGATGGTAAATTTAGTAATTAGAGATTGAATTTATTCAATTGTTAAACCCTATTTCATAAAACCCACCATTCTTCATCATTTTCACTTTGTATGGAACTGGATTATGGTCAAAGCTAATATACTCTGATTATCATAGTACATATTTGTTGAAGCCAATTATGAGTCACATCCATGTAAAGTTGCAACTTGATTTGACTAATTATGTAAATCTCAAGCTTGATTTTCTAGGGATTTATGAGCTATTACCAACTAGAAACTTACATCACAAATGGTGTCAAACATTCAATTCGGCTGCTCAATGACTTAGCAACTAAGTACATCTTCTTACGATATCTTAAAATCTCAAGCTTGACTTTCTACGGATTTTTTCCACTCTATTATTGATCACTAACATGTTTAGTGACCAAATATCTTCTTACGACTGAATTATTTTAACGCTAAATGATTTTTTTTTTGTCACGACATCACTCTTAATGATATGTCATAAAATGATATAATTGCATAAATTAACAAAATAATGAAAACATTATCCATGAGGATACTATTAGTTACATCATTGTTTTATAACAAAAAAAGTTTGGAATTTAAATTAACAAAAGACAAAATTTTGTTTTTCATAAACTAAAAACACACAATTACATAAATTAACAAAATAATTATCCAAATTAAAATCAAAAACTCATAAAAACTCCAAATATAACGATGAGGTTAACACTTCTTTGTGTTTTAGGATTACTCATTAACTCTTAAAAAAATTACTTATAATTATATATAATAAGAACATCTTTAGTGTTGCTTAACGAATTATTTAGTTTAAGATATCATACTAAATTTTTTTACCATTGAAGAATAGTTGTGTCCAATTACTTATGATAAAAAAATCTTTTCTTATAATTTAAGAATGAGTCATTTAAGAGTTGTTTAAAATTATATCATTGGAGTTAAATGTTTATAAATTGCTATTATGGTGTGACATTGTGGGGGCAATTAACAGGAGATAAGTAACTCAAAATGTTGCTTAAATTGCACTCATTGAAGATGGATGCTCTAAATTAACTAAAAAGTATGCCTAAAAAAGATAAGAAAAAAAACTAGAATTGGTTAGATTTTTACAATATATATGATTTGTTTAATATTTGTTTTTACTACTAACTCTATAAAAAAAATACATTTTTGTATCATTAAACATGTAGACTAACTGATGTGAAATTGTTCTAATTTAACCAAAAATTTAAAATTTGAATAGTAATATACTATTGAGTTAAATATTTGGAGGGTTGAGACAAAAACATATATTTGTGTAAGCTTTGTTGTCATTAATGATGTAATGATGATGTGTCTTCTATGTTCTCTTTTATTTTAGAAGCCAAATAAATAACATTTTTTAAATATGTTGTGTAGCGTATATGCTTTAATTAATTATTTAATTTGAATTATATTTTTTTAAGAGAAAATATATATATATATATATATATATATATATATATATATATATATATATAAATTGCACAAAGAGTATTATGATTTGGACAATTTTAAAAAATTTATAACGTAAAATTAAAATATTATGTATTGTTGGAGAGAAAAAAGAATTCATGATCATAAGATTGCTTGGTCCAAGGACAGCCTTTTTCCTTGGTGGATGTATTGTTGCATGCATTAATTAACATGACAATACTACTGTAGCAAGTTAACAAGTCTAATATTATGCATTTCTCTCTCTATGTGTATATATCATGTATGTATGAGTGACAAATGTTAGTAAATAACTGTTTAACACTCTTTCGTCAATATATTTTCTTTTGTTGGTTGAAATTAATGTAAGAACTATTAAATATGTGAATCCCATTTTGAAATTAGTATACACGTGAATTTCAACTAATAAAGAATAATATCTTTGAAAGAAATTATTAGAGAGTGCGTGTGCTGCTACATTTTCTTTTTGGATTAATTCAGAGTATTCTTAATTTGACAGAATTAGCCAAAGACTGATATTCAATTAAGGAATTGATTTTTTGTAATATATTTTTATATGCATAAACCTGGAATCAAATTTACAACTACATACTTACAAAACAGGATTACCTATTAAATCATGTCATTCCATGTTAGTTGTGTTGTTATATTTCTTATATGAGTTTGTAGAATATGAATATTTCATTCACATCGAGTATATAAATTTTGTACAGGTTAACTCGGAGGAGAAATTTTTTTCACTGAGAGGTAACTTTGTTCAATGGAGCATAGTATAACGTATAACCTTACACCATGCACCTCAAGTATTCCAGGAAATTGGAAACTGCAGAGGGAAAAGAAGGAAAGAAAATGTCCTAATAAGTTACAACCAAACAAAAAGCAACAGGGAAGCATAGACATTTTTGACTTAACACAGGAAAAGTACAACAGGGTCTGCCCTATATGCGGTAGCAAGCAATTGAAAATTTGAAATTGGATATCGTGAGACTCATCATGAAGTGTGTGAAAGTATTTGTGTTTGGTTCAAAGGAAGATACTATAAATGGCAAGCACTTATAGATAGGTAATTAAATGACACGATGCGTGTGAGTGAAATGGGTCCAAAACTATTTTGACAAACTGTTGGTTGAGTCACCGACAGGGATATCTAGGACATAGATTTATTTACCTGACAATACTTGTCGACTCTGCCTCATGTTCAACCTTCTCTCATTAAGGTACTCACTACGTACAAAGTCCAATTCAAGAGGGAATCGACATCTTCATCTCAATTTCACACTATACTTGGTAACATGGTTAATTTACTCATGTCATGTGACTTTAATGTAATATGGTTAGATCAGTAACACGTGGTATAGCCGTATAGTATTGATCATATATTGATCCTTCCTTTCAAATTATAATTAGTGAAAGAAAAGATAGGTAATCACGAACATAACATTGTTGGATTTCCACATCAAGAATTATATTTAAATCAGAAACTTTTATGGCAATAATGTTTTTTTTTTGTTTTTTTTGGTTAGTTTGCACTGATGTTGAAATCGGATTGTTTTTCTCATCCTATTTCTCCATTTTCCTGTTAGAAAAAAAAGTGTGGAAAGTAATGAAGGAAAAGTATTCCGAATGGAAATTGTAGGGTAAACTAAAACTTTTAAAATTACTAAAATTTTTATTCAACTATTGAATTATACTTATATATTATTAAAACTGTTTTAAATTTAATCAAAATTAAACAACAAAAAAATAATAAAATATTTATATGTTAATATATTTTAAAAAATTTATGATTGATATAAAATTGTGTATATATATATCTGAAAAAACTTTCAATTCAATGATAAATTAATTTTAAGAAATCTTTATCCAATTAAAAGTTATTAAACAGTTGATCAAAATTGATGTTTTTATCGTATAATTTTCCAAAAAAAAAAAAAATCTTGTCACGGAATGTTAAGGTGAAAACAAAATAAAGCTAAGAATTCATAATAATAACTTGAAAATTATGACAAACGCTGGTGACAAATATTTGTAACAAGTTTAATTGCCTCAAATAAATGATATGATAGAAACATAAAGTATTGCTAGTATCTTAAAAAAAATGTCCCTGATTCATAGTCTAATTTGGGTAGTACGTTCATGAAGGGAACACATACTCTATAGTCTATATATATCAACTCATACATTTTGACAAATACATTGCATATATAATAAATTAGCATCACAGTTTTCTTGTTAGAGTGTCTGCCTCAGGTGAATTTTCACAATTAATTCCCAACTAAACGTTAAACCGTGTCTGGCAACTGCAGCTATAAATCTAGGGGGAGAATTCTGTGACTCTGAATGACGAATTTATTCTACGAGTCGTTTAAGAAATTTCAATTGAACTTTGAAAGAGACCACAGAAATCACGTGAAATAGACGTTATGGTTTTCAAAAAGTGGTCTCCATAATGTGCAAGGAGTCCATTATATTTTTGGGCCTTGGTCTAACTGGTGATTTGGACCTATTGATAGTTTGATACAGGTATTCTAATTCTAATTTCTAACCGTAGTTGTTTTGTTTATAAGGGAAAAAAGAGTGTAGTGAATTGCTTTTACAACATTTGCGTCATGGTTAATTTAACACTTGCAAACAACTAGACACTAGAATTATTTCTTTCGTATATTATACTTTTAATCATTGAGTGCTTCTATTTAAATTTGAATAAAATTTTTAAGAAATATAACCACCTTTTATTTTTATCTGATTAGTCGATCCCTTTTCACTTTCAATTCCACATATGTGTATTTGCTTACAACCAATAACCGATTAAAGAAATGGTTCTTTAATAATAATGCACACAATGAAATGTTGATTCTTATGCTCAATCAAAATTACAAATTTCTTTTGTCAAATCTATTATCTACCTATTATTTATAATAAAAGAACATCTGCTCTTCCACGTGTAACCTCCAGAAAGCGCCTCAGCCCATTTTTCTAATGTGTCATGCCCACATCCATTTTCAGATGCATGTTTAGAATATAAGCTTTGATTATAGAACTTGATTACCACAACCAAAATTGATTAAGAACTAATGAATAAGAAAAGTTAAAGAAAAAAAAACTAATCACTATGGTAATAATAATAGAACATATCACATTTAACTCACCACTTTTTGGTAAGGCTGGTTGGGGTTATTTCTAATTTTCTATATCAAGAGGGTAGGTAAGTGTAAATTGGGAAAATGTTAGGAACATCAGTATAATTGCTCTAAGAAATATCCCAGCTCCTGACAAACCAAAGCCTAGAACTGCCACTACACAGCATTATCCTAGCAGCACAGGGTCTTAAGTCTTAACCTGCGATTCGAGTTCTTCCAATTGATGGATGGGGTGCTAACATTAACTTTGGAAATGAGGGGTCCACACAAAACAAAAAACAGCTATTAATGCTAGCAAAGGACTCAAATTCAATATAATCGATAGATTAACAACAGACCAAAGCCAACTATCACTCTATCATTTGGTTTCTAATAAGCTTAAAAGGAAATGCACAATTTAACTTTAGATAGTTAGACATTAATAGATAGGAATGTTTGTTTCACTCAAGTAGCAAAAAATACAGCAAAAATCACAAAAATAACAAAGTAGGCATTCAGTTACATGGATCAATCAATGTGATAATGTTTTGTCATAAATCAGCTCAAGTACAAAACAACAATTAAGGAATAAAATTATTTACCATATAATTCAAATCACTTGAGTTATGTTAGTATCAGCTCTAGAATAAGACCTCAGTAACTCAGTACATTAAATATTGATAAAAACAAAAGAGACTATATTAATAATGGTAGACACTATCAGATCAAAATTCCTTTGTGTGGATAACAAATATAAAACTATGATGGCCATCAATTCAGCAATTAATATATGAAGTGAACTCCTTAGGTAAATGAACTCACCTGGACATTCCTTGCTTGGAAAGGGCAACCAACAGGAATAAATATAGCTTCCCCCAAATTCTGTTCAAATGACCAAGCCTCCACTTCGATTTAGGAAGGATACAAATCACATTAAAAAGGAAGAAGATAAATAAAATTAATTGTTTCAGAAATTCTTAAGGCTACCCACAATTTAGCACATCAGCACTAAAATTCCAATAATAAACAGTACGCAAAGATGAAGCATTGATTAGTCCATTTCATTCAGAGTGTGTGTGCATTTCAATGAGCCATACCTAAGATGAAGCATTGATTAACTAAAGTAGCCAATGTTTCAAACAACAAACATAAAATTTCAAACAGCAATGAGATTCAGGTAAACTTCAAAATGTTAAGAACATAATAGCTCTATTTTTTCTCAACCATTGTTCATCATTTTTTTGAGCCACAATGGGAAATAAACCAGCAAAAAACACATACCTTTAGGGAAATAGTCAGCTGAAGGAAAAAATTATGGTACACTAAACAAATGAGATAGCGTGTGAAGGTGAGTGCTCCATGTATTTTATTCTTCTCAGAATTTCTCTTCCCATATTTCAGGACAATGAGGAGAAAAGCATGCAGAACCATTAAACCACCACAAATCATAGCTAACCAAAACATGCTTCTATAAAATTCTGTCCATCTATAAGAACAAAAGAAATTAATCTAATGAAAAAAATAAGTAACCAAATATTCTTGAGGCATTTGAAAGCAGAGGGTGTTTCTTGATTTATCTCATGGAATGCCTTTTGTCATTGTTATAGATGAAAAAAAAATGAATCAAGTTCACACCATTACAAATCAATATGTTAACTATTTATTTAATAAAATTTGACTTATCATGAGATTTGGCATGGTGGTAGCAGATTAACTAATAAGGATTGCCTTGATTTATGACTAAATAAACTATTATTACTTACATATTAATTTTGTGTTGCTTATAGGATGAGCAAAATCCTACCAGATAATGAAAGAACAACATAGCAGTTAGGACTGCACTATCAAGGTGGCCAGTAAGAAGCTTAAGACTCATAGTATATACAATTTTTTTTGGTAAATAAAGGATATACAACTAATCCAAAGAAGAAGAAAAAAGGGCTCATCTTATATACCACAAGGTGAAGTTTAACAGCTAAGAAATGGAGACTATATCAGCCCAATATATTGTTAAAGTACATACATGAGAAACCATACTACCATCAGGTGAAGTTCCCTCATCAATGTCATCACCTGTCCCATGAGTTTCTTTGTGATGGTGTGGCGATTTGTCATGATGAAACACTGCCTCAATCTCCTCCTTAGCTCGCTAAAAAATGTTTGGAGTTTTCACATTTTTTTCTTTCAAGAAACAAAATACAAAGGACTTCAATCTTTAATTTTTTGAAGAGAAAAAAACTGTCATATCATGAAATTAGTCCACATATATACCAAGAACTTTGAACCAAGAGTAAATTACACCTACAACGTACCTTGAGGTTTTTTTAGATTGGAAATGATATTCAATCGAAGTCACTACCCATCAGCTATTTGTCAATTAACAGTGATTGAAACATCACTATTGTTACAAACAAAAGACTGATATAATTAAACTTCAACACTCTCTAGTCCAATAGAATTAAACATAAACATTAATGAGATCCATCAGCAAGCACTTAAAAAGCATCAGAGAAATGTTTCTTGAGGCAGCTATAAATTATATTGACAAAGGGTTAAGCATAAACACCTGAGTTGGAATTTTGCAAGGTAGTGAAATTCAGAGACCAACATAGTTTATACACTGCTGGACAGATACATATGAATCAGTTACGATTCACTAGGGAGAACATTGACTAAATGATAAATCTCGTCTTGGTCAATGACACCAACATCTGACGAGCAAACAGAACAACAAAGTTGCTTGAATGTTTCAATATTAGTTGAATGTGCATCATTTCCATCAAATCCTTCTTTCCCTCTATTTCTTTTTCTTGATCTTGAAGTATTTTGTTTCAAAACCTTGTCATTCCCAATTTTGCAGTTTACCACAAATGCTGCCCTATACTGGGTCAAATATTTCTCATGCTTGCAAGAAGCTCAGTCATACCAATTACCAACAATTCCCATGAACAAAAATAAATCAACATTTATTTATTTTATTTAAAGGGTTTGGAAAACCATTCTGACTTCTGAAGTCATCCTCAAGTATCTTTGATACATGCCTGATAATAAACATCTTAACAATAAGGAAGTATGCTTAAGAATATAAGCTCTTTTGACATTCTATCCACTGCTGTATACCTCCAAACTAATAAAATCTTTGAGCCATATTCAAAATGTTCTACCACAAAATAGTCTTATAGGTTTATAGCTAATTGTCAAGTCACAATTAGGGACAAAATGAACAACTACATGCCTACAGCGTTTTATGTATGATAATGGACTCAGCTAGAGTAAATAACCTCAATGATGTTGAGAGAACAAAATTGCATGATAATAAATATCTTAACAATTAGGAAGTATGCTTAACAATATAAGCTCTTTTGACATTCTATCCACTGCTGTATACCTCCAAACTAATAAAATCTTTGAGCTATATTCAAAATGTTCTACAACAAAATAGTCTTATAGCTAATTGTCAAATCACAATTAGGCACAAAATGAACAACTACATGCCTACAGTGTTTTATATATGATAATGGACTCAGCTAGAGTAAATAACCTCAATGATGTAGAGAGAACAAAATTGCTTGATAATAAATATCTTAACGATAAGGAAGTATGCTTAACAATATAAGCTCTTTTGACATTCTATCCACTGCTGTGTACCTCCAAACTAATAAAATCTTCGAGCTATATTCAAAATGTTCTACAACAAAATAGTCTTATTAACAATGCACTGCTATTAAGTCAACTGAAAAATTAAAAAAAAAAAAAAAACTAAGGTAAGCTCAAGTTAAATAATAATAATAATAATAGTAATCATGAAGAAATATAATAAGTTGAAGTGAAAAAATCACAAAGAGAAGGAGGACAAGTAATCCTTCTAAACTAAAGAACAAAACAATAAAAAAAAGGATAATCAAAGGAACAAAGCTTCAAGTCCCTCAACATAGTTGTTAATAAAATCCCATTAGAAAGCTCATGCTTTAAACAAATAATTAGAGAAATAAAACCGAAATAATTTACCTTCAGTTGGCTATATGTCTTGATTAAAGAAATAATATAGTACCTGTGCTAGTTAAATGAAAAGAATAAATGTGCATGCAGCAACCACAAAATACACTGCATGTCATTTTCCAAATAATGAAAGCCGTAAAATGTATTAAAAAAATGCTACATGTTATTGAATACCAGTTATGTACTATGATTAAATGCCCCTTAGTAATAACATGACCAGAAGTCAGTCCATCCCAAATATTAGCTATCTTTACAGTTTTTTATTCTTCTCCAATAAATATATGTTTTATGAAGGAAGTAATAACTGCATAAACAAAATATCCCTAAAAATTCAATATGATCATTTGACTTGATAAGTTTGATTTGCATGCATAAACACAAAATGTTGATACTTCAACACATTAAATTGGCTTGATATGCATTAACATGTTCCATAATTCATTTTTAACAGCTGGTGAGATCACTTCCGAGACCTTAGTAGTCATCGCCATTTCTTGACAATAACAGAAATCAGAAACCAAAGTATTTCATAAATTTTCATTACCTTAAACCATGGGCATCAGAACCCTGCGGACCTGACTCAATAGCTAGCCTTAGATGCATAACCTTTTTCTGCTCTCCTTCACCATCAATGGATCTGGCAACAACAGTACCCATGGAACGTTTTCTTTTCATTTTTTTATCCCATGTTTCTCCACCTGCAGGTAATCTTCGAATCTTCTCTTCAACAAAGTACTAAGACAAGATGGATAGATGTGTATGAATATGAATATTCCGGGCCAGGACAACAATTTCAAATTCAAGTTTTTGTGCTCTGACAAATTTTCTATGGCAAACACAGGATCACTCCTAGCTTACCGTGGAAACAACCCCTTTGAGAACGCCAACAATAGTTGTAGTTAAGGCTGAATTAACAATTGTACACAAGAATATGGTGAAGTTGAGAATGATGCCCATCACCAATGCAAGAATCAGGATTACCAGAAATGAGAAAGAATAACTCTGTAAAGGAAAGCAAAATATTAGCTTCGGCATCAATTTATCACTAAATAAAATATGACCCAGCTATGCCATATCATCAAATACATACAAATTTTTTGCTTTTCCAAAATATGTTGCAAGCTATGACTCCAGCTGTCAACCATCACAAGGAAGTTTTATGATCCTTGAATTATTCTCACAAAATGATCACTAAGTAATACACTTTGCCAGCACTTTAATTTAGGAGAATTAAAGAAACTGAATCAAGTAATCTATTAATTTAATTTATAATTGCATCTGGTATATTATGAAAGGACAAGTGTTTTATGAATGTGAAACAGACCGAGATCATGCCAAAATCAAAAGTTGCTGCCTTGTCTTCTTTTCCACCACACATCC
This sequence comes from Glycine tomentella, assembly GCA_007407185.1. Classification (NCBI taxonomy): domain Eukaryota; kingdom Viridiplantae; phylum Streptophyta; class Magnoliopsida; order Fabales; family Fabaceae; genus Glycine; species Glycine tomentella. The sequence continues at coordinate 653,732 of PYAF01004197.1, forward strand.
ATTGATCTCAGCCTCACAAGTACAACCCCCATGCTCTTTTTCCTTGATTTTTTGTTACATGCCCAACCCTAACAATCTCAAAGTTATCAACAAATCCCCCAGGTCATGATTGTTTTGTAAGAAATGAATCTGCTAGATTCTGATTAATATTTTACAATGGACCAATACATAGAAAATTTGCACAAAACTACTTAGCAGACAATATCAGTTAGAAGAAGAGAATACTATTGCTGATATAATTCTTCTTGAATTGTCCAACAATGCAAAAAAAAACAATCATAAGGAAATGAATGAGTACATAACTAACATATTTACTGTTTCAGATTAACTATACTATCACTGAGGCTTTTAGCAGTTCCTTTTGAAACAGTTGAATTTATTTGATAAGAGTATATAAAAGGACAAAAGATTTAAAATGTCCAAAAATCCAATTCATGGTGGTGTAATCATGAATCAATTCCAATACCAAGAACCAGGTTAAGATTCTGACCTTTGCAAATAATACAGATAAAGAATTTGGGAATTCCCCAGTGGCTATGATGAGAAACATCAAAAATGGAAGAGATAAAAAGCTGTTATAGAACATGATTTCCAAGGATGAAAGCCCATCCTCAGCACCAGATTTTTCCACCAGCACAAGGTACATGGTCTGCATATGAGTAAGCAGCACTATGAGCAAACCATGCACAATTACTGTGTCGATTACTCCATTATAAGATTAAGAACTATGATATATCTGCATATCACCTGGAAAAAAACGGAAACAAAGGCAATGAATGCTGTACCCAAAAAGGTCAAAGGAAAAATCTCCAAGGGCAGCAATGAGAACTCCAGCAGCAGTCAATATCACAACCTCTGCTACCATCCTTGATGTTGTCTCTATCCTTTCCCATGGCCAAAGGCTGCCTTGCAAAGCTATTACTTAGTCCTTCGGCCTGGTGTTTATCCAACAAAACAAATAGAGTAAATATGAATGTTGTAAAAAAATGAAGTTATGATAAGGCAGAAGAATATGTAGCTATTAGGATTTAGCTAAAAACAAAATAAAAAGAACATGGCATAGTCAGTATTCAAGAAGATGCAGGATGTCATCACAGTTAAGTGCAGAGGGATAAACACTATTACGTTTCATCCTCTCAGTTTCTGCCAGGCCAGTTATATCCTGCTAAGCATAAACTAACAACATTTTAAGAAGAGCCAAAAAGAAGTACAGACAACTCTTAACTGATAATGAGATGCATAAATTCAGTCATTGATAATATAATAATAAATAAATTAGCCAACCCCATGTTCACCACTGGTCTAGACTTTGCAACTGTGATGACAAATTCAAACCCATTGATTCAGGGTTTCAGACATCAGAGGCAAAACTTGAATACTATGTACATTTATATCTGATCAAGTATAAAACACAGTTTTCATATGAATTAACATCATAATTTTTTTGTTTCATCCGGACAATCTGAATGTGGCTATATATCAGTTAAAAATAAAATATATTTCTAATTTATTCTATTTCACTTGGTTCTTCTACTTTTCTGAGGCTAGTAAGTAGTTATTAACATAATTTACAGGAGACCCAGTTCATAATCAAGAAGTATCTAATCAAAAGGTTTTATCTTTTTCTTCTTTTAGCTTCTTTTAATGAAACCCACATGCAATCGGTTAAAAGATTTGAACAATAGCTGATAAAAAAATAAAAAATTAAAAAGATTTGAACAGAAATAAAATCATGAAAGTTTCCTTATTTTGGGCATGCAAACCTAGCAAATCCTCAAGAACACCTTCCATGATGTACACCTAGCAAGTCCAGTGTCAACACTATCCCACATGAAACTGCACAGTTTGTGCTAAATGCAACCCAATTTGGGAACACGATAATGCAATACTTTTTGGACTTCTTGAGGCTGTGTATCTTTTCTGAAGGTAACATAATGTCAGAGAATATAGGCATTGCAACCTATATAGTCAGACAACAGAAAAACTAGCAAAGGACTCGTAGTTTGTAGTTAATTAAAACTTGAAAGTCCAATATTATATGAAGTCCAAAAGTTGATTGAACATATACTGTCTATCTTCAAAAGAGATGGCATTTTAGGTGACAAGATCGACTTCATCTCGATAAGGGGAAACCACATCTAATCTCATCATGCTCCTATATTGATCAGGAACAGGAGCCCCAGCATGCACACATAGTTCCACCAAAGCTGGAGCCTTCCCATAATATCTATTTAAATTGTTATTCAGAGCAGGTCCATTCTGATCCTCTACATGCCAGACATAATTGGGACCGACAAGATCATCTAATATTGCCTCTTGCCATGCATGTAAACCATTTCGAGACTGATGATTTGAAGCCTTGCACATTCTCAACTTATGTCCTTTGGGACCAACCTGGACCTCAGGAGTCAGGACAATAGCCGCAAGTATTCACAGTATACTTCTCCATGATCTTCTTTGCACCTGATGTCATCTCAATCCATGAGTCCAGTGTATGTTTACTTAAATCCCTTAACTTGTTCCTTTCTTCATCACTTAACTGATCCAGATGGCTTATGTTGTTCTCCAATAAATTATGGACCTTCTCTACAGGCCTGGACAACATAGAGGATGAATTCACAAAAGGGTTGTCATTTTCAAAAGAGCATTGTCTTTCTGTTTCATCCTCTTTCACAACTGATTCAAAATCTACAATTCTTCCTTCAATACAATATACAGGTTTTGTTCTCCCTTTAGTAGGATATTTTTCAAGGTCTAGACCAGCTTGTATACAGAGTTCAACAATGGCAGGTATACGAGGAACGCTGAACCTTTCATCATGCCCAACTCTTGGCTTACCAACACGGTTATAAAGATGAAAGCATTTAGGGAAGAAAATCACATCTTGACGGACGCCGCCGGAGCTGGCCAAGTCTCCGACGCGAAGGAGAGGGTTGGGATTAAGCGGTGAGGTAGTTGCTTCAGGAGAGAAAGCTTCGGAGAGGTGACGGTGGCGCGCATGACCTCGCCGCCGTGCCGGGAAATGGTGTTCTAGACTGAGCGGAGCCACGGCGTCGTTTTGGGGAACGCTGAATTTCGTGTAGTGACCGGGGTCCATAGAGAGGGGTAAAGCCGTGAAGTGATGAGCCCATACCCAAACTTTGGTTTTTTTTTCAGTCCATGAATGAGCCGTTTTTGGGTTTATAAAATTGGATTTGGGCCCAAGATGTAGTCTTTATTTTACCCAAACAAAGTTGCAGAACCATACAAAAAACGTGTCATGTTGATGCAGATTTTGATATTTTTAAAATTATATGTATATATATATATATAAATTAATTGGATTTTTACCAGTAAATTAATTCAAGTATTGACCAAGACCACTCGTGAAAGCATCAAGATGTTTTGCCAGTCACAAAAAACTTTTGATGATGTTCCACTGTGTATTGAAGCACTTATTAAGTAAAATGCAATAGGCTTCTTGGTTTTAAAAGAAAAAGTGTTGAGCAAGACTAATTCATCCTCATCCGGATATGAACCACATTTGACTTGTCTAAATAGAAGGGTTTACTTCGGATAGATAAGTTTTGGGTTACAAGTAGAAGTAGAAGAAGATTTCCTTTCAAACGAGTGATCATTGTCAAACTAGATTGACATAACTGATTAAGAATTTAAAATGAAGTGTCATTATTTTTCCTTGAGTTTGGATTTGAATTTCCTCATGCCACTTTCTTGGCTTTCGTATACAGCTCTCATATGAAGATTTTATGGCATTTAAAGACTAGTTGAGTAGTTATAACTAGATGAAATTATTTGTGACTTGTGTTTGTACAATAATTTTTTAGGTGAGTCTCTGTAGATAGTCTCAACATATCATTGATGTCTTATCTAATAATATTGATTTTTTTTTTGTTTTACTATTTTGTTATGAAAAAAAAAGAAAATGAAATGAGTTTTTAAGAATGATTTTTGTCAAAGTATAATATATATTTTAATTTTTAATTAATATTTATTTTTATTTATAAATCATCTCAACATTTCATGTCTTCTTTCTTTCGTTGCATGTCAATGGGTAAGAGAGAAAAAATAAAACATCAACAAAATAATTGCATAGCATTAAAATTCAAGGATCCTTATTGCTAGGAAATCAACCTAAATTGATGATTTTCCCTAGGTTTGAAATGACAAGAATGAAGAATCCCCTTACCTATATTTTCCCTAGGTTTAACTATCAGAAGATAATTTAACATATCAGAATTCGATATATTTAGCTACTTTATTTCAAAAAGCAAAAAGAGGGTGTTTGTTGATGGATTTGATTATATTTTTGGTAATAATATTTTTGAAAATATTATTAATGGAAATATTATTCTCATTAAATAAATGTTTGATAAATATTTCTAATTTTGGGAATATTTATAAATATATTTTTACATGAACAGTAACAATCATATTTTTTCAGAAAAAAATGAAATAATTATAGCAAATTTTTTTAAAAAAGATAAAATTTCAAACAAGGTTTTCTATTTAATTTTTACATCGGATTAAAATCTATTTATAATATATAAATCATCAATTACACAAGCGCACGCTGTTAAATCGTTGATCGTTATATTATACTTTGGCACATAAGCAAATTTGCTTATGAGACATTTCTCTCTACAATTTCATCTTCTATCACATATACCTTTTACATTCTCTATTACAATCTAAACTCAGGATTTACTTAAATTAATTAATTAACCTCTCATCCCAGTTTACAATTATCAACAAAATGAAAGATTTTATTCTTTCTTCTTCTTAATATTTTTTCCTCACTCATAATTAGGGATTTCGTAACCCATCGAAGGACCGCAGATGGAGGATTGTTGCTCTTCCATTGTGAAAACAAATTTTTGGCATTCGACAAGTGAACTCTGAATTATTCTTTCATCCTTTTTTTACTCTTTAATTTCTTTTCTCGTGCAGAATCCCAAACCAGAGCAACATTGCACTGCCATTGTGAAATCGAGTTTCTGGCATTTCGTTTTGGTATTGCACGACATTGATGTACAAAGACTGAGAAATTTATAGAGGCTTCAGAATCGCAGACAAATAATATATAAAGGTGAGCACGCAATTGTCGCAAACAATGGTTTTCAATGGCGCTCCGAACATTTTCAAATTTGAATATCCAAGACCATTTGTTTTTTCATTCGTATCTGTTTCCTAGCCTCGTGTTTGCATGTTCATTACCTGATCATTCATTATTTCATGAATCTGTCTTCTCTTATTTCTTATTTTTCTTCATCTATTTTCTTCTCGCATGTATATAATTCTTTGAAACCATACTTGGTTTATTTCATAAAGTAAATCCTTTAGTAACCCAATAAAAGATACCCTTTTAAAAATATGTAACAATATTTTGATTTTGGCCTCAATGGAAAAAAGTGGAACACCTAATAACATATTTTCATATATAAAGAACTACTAGATCATCCATTTCATTTTGAGGTGACGACTAGGTCTATCATTCTAGTCTTTTTTCATGTTTTTTCCAATATTCAATTTAAATTATATATTTTCATGCTCTTAATAATAATAATAATAATAATAACATATTTTCTTTTAAATACTAAGCTTATTTATCACCTAAGTTGGAAAAGTGACATAATTATAAAAGTATAAAATGACTCATGTTTCATTTGTGCTTTTGTTTCCACCTTATAACAAGATATCTTCTATATCCAACAAAATCACCGTTGTTGTTTTGAATATATATATTTGTTAAAATTATTTACATCTTTCTTAAAAGAAGCTATTGATGGATATACAAACACTTATTCCAACATTATTTCATCTTCTCTCTTGAATTATTTTCCTTTTTTTGTTGTGTTTAATTGTAATTCTTCATAAGGAGTTTACTACATCAATAAGAATTTCAATCTAAACAACATGTGATTTAGCTTATGGAAAGCTTAATGACAGCTACTATAACTACTATAAAGACTAGACAAAGACAATTTTAAATATTTTGGTTCATTTCAATTTTTTTATTCTCTTGTATTCTATTTAAAATTTTACTTTTAGTAGGTGCTTGCATTAATGAATAAGACAATAAAAGATGGGTTAATAAAATGTAGATTCTGAAACAAGTAATCTTATATGCAAGAGTATTTGAGAATATGCCTTGAAAAAAAAAGGGTTATTGAGAATATAATTTACTCGTACATTATAAACTTATTGCTTATTCATCATGTGCATAAACTTCTAATAAGAAACATATGCTTAAGCAAGATTTTACCAAAATATACAAATATTCCATAAAAGAAGATTTATAATGGATTATTCTAGAGAGATTAAATGTTAGAATGTTATTTTTGTTGTAATAATTATGTGAATGTAAACACCAGAAAAATTACAATACAGTGCACAGTTCAAGGAAATCACGTTTAAAACTAACACATTAACTAATAAAATAATCTATTTCAATATACTTTTTAATCACCACTATTTTAAGTAATTTACTTATTTACCCTCACGATACGCGGATCGATATCTATTTTATGTAAGTACTCATCATTACTTTCTACAAAATTCTCTTATCTAGGAAAAATAAATAAAGAATAGTACACAACTAGTAAGAAAGGAATAGAAAATTGCTTGTTTGCATTGTAAAAAACGAAAAACAAAAGTAACAACTCCTTTTCTTCTTTTTTTTTTTATAAAAAAATAGTAAACATTGTATAAAAAAAAAATGATATGATATAATAATTACTCTTTGCACAGCAAAAGTGTGACCATGTCGGTTAACTATGATAAATGCGGATCGAGTATTCGAATTCCTCTACGTTTTGAAAAAATGGCAAATCACATAATTTTATCTGCTGTAAATAAGTCATTACGTAATAAAATAAACGTTAAACTAAAATCTATTAAAAAAAGTAAATGCAGAATTTATGATCCATAAAAAATTCTTCAAGAAGTAGTTATATATAACTGTTTGAATAAGCTTTAGAAGTATTTTTAAAAGAAAAAAACAAAATCTTTTTCATAAATTAAAATAAATTTTTAATTAGTTCATTTATAGATTTTTATAGAATTTATAAAAAAAAGTGAGAGAAAAAAATGTTATTTTTTTCCTTGCATTATAGAAAAGTTAATCTTATTTTTTTTAAATACTTAAAAAAATACTTATCTAAACACACCTGTAACAAAAGTGAGAGGAAAAAGTGACTTCATAAGTCATAACTAGAATATCTTATTTTTATAGAATTATAGTTAGTTAGTATCAAATAATCATTTGGAAAAGTCCGATGAATCAATTTAATTCATAAATAAAGTCAAATTAATCTGAACGGTCAATTATTCTCTAATTACTAGTATTAGTACTAGCACACTTCACGTTAGGTTGCACAATTTGCTCCAACACATTGTGTTTCTCTCTATCTTCTTCTGACCATGCTTTTGGGAACTTCTTCATCCATCTATGTCTCGCTCTCAGATAGAGCAAAGCTTGTCCCTTCTCTGTCTTCCTCTGCACCCTTTTTGAATTCTTTTAATGGTTCTTGTGGTGTGAGGTTCTTCTCCAAGAGAAATGTGGGTTGTGGGGTTGTGGCTAAGGCCTCTAAGGAGGCTGAGAACCAACCCGTTTTGGGTATAGCGTTTGAACCTTTTGAGGAAGTGAAAAAAGAGCTTCTTGTCATCCCTTCAGTGCCCCATGCATCACTGGCTCGTCAAATGTACACTGATCAGTGTGAGGCTGCACTCAATGCACAGATCAAGTGAGCTTCCTATGGTTTCTTGTTTTCCATGCTATTAGTTAGTTAGTCCTTTTTCTCATCTTTCTCATAGACATTTGACATGGATGCTAGTTTTGCACTGTTATTAGGATGACACTGTCAATGATAAATATAATGGGATGCTTCAGAAACTATAAAGTTTGAGTTTTTTTTTATAATATATATATATATATATATATATATATATTCTTTTTTCTTTTGTTGGCATGTAGAAAATATTTCATCAGGCAGCATGTGTCTCAGCCCTTACCATGGTATTGGTAGTGTATGCTTCGATGATGAATGATTGTGGAAAGACTATTTTTTAACAACACTTAGATGTAATTCTATATGTATTTTAGGTGTTGCTCTTATTAGAATTAGAGTTTTATCTCATTAATGTATGTTTGGATCAGTGTACAACAGACGAATGTAACGAAGGTGAAAAACAGAAGCTATTCTTCTTAGCTTCTATGTAGGTATTTTGTGTACTGGACGTGAAGAGAGATAATATGATCCACATTTTCTAATATTTTTCAAACACCACTCGATAATTTGTATAATCAAGATTTTCATTAAATGCCAGCGCGGATTATCGAGCTAAAACTTTAATTTTGACCAAAGAGCAACGCTAAAAAAACCTATGAAACTAAATCTAAGTTATATAATTTTTTTTCTGTTGTGTGAGGGCTAATTTGAGGAACAAAAGTGTTAATTTGTAGAGAAATTCTATGGTACACTTAGAAATTTAAGAGTTTGGCACTGACAAGCTCCGCATCCTTGTCTCTCTTTAGACACATTCAATTATTGGCCAAAAACAATCGCACTAAAATCTTTAGATTTCTCTGGGTACTACAGCAACTCTCTAGTTCATGCAAATATCTTATGCTATTTTTTTCTTTTGATTCAGCGTGGAGTACAATGTCTCCTACGTGTATCATGCCATGTATGCCTACTTCGACAGAGACAATGTTGCTCTGAAGGGATTGGCCAAGTATTAGCCTCCAAAATCTCATGTTCTTTTGTAATTTGAATTTTATTATGACCTCAATGCTGGTAAATTACACACAATTTTTTGCAGATTTTTCAAGGAATCAAGTATGGAGGAAAGACAGCATGCTGAGATGATGATGGAATATCAGGCATTCTGCTATATCATTGATTCTTATACTTCTTACCAATATTTTCTAGCATTCTTTTATTAATTATTTTCATTGCTGATGATATTACACCAGAATAAAAGAGGAGGCAGGGTTCAGCTGCAGTCAATGCTGATGCCATTTTCAGAATTTGATCACGCAGAAAAGGGTGATGCATTATATGGTAAGTTTTTTTAATTTATAAATATATATATAATATATATTTAATAAATATTGAACTTTTAAATTCGTTTTCTTTTTACCTTGGTTTGCTCATCTTTGATGAGTGTTGTTTTGTTTTATTATTCGTGAATTTGAATGGTTTGTCTGATTGTACTTACTATTTCTGTCTCGCCCTATCGCAGCAATGGAACTTGCATTATCTTTGGAAAGGCTGAATAATGAGAAGCTTCTAAATTTACACAGCGTACGTCACTTCTATAGTTCTATTTTCTCAGTACTATTGTGAACTCAACTCAAACCTTTTTAATTCCACTGCCTCCCAATGGAATCTTACAATGTTGTTGAATGCCAATAACTAGTTTTTATCACTATATATGCAGTTAGCAAATGAAAACAATGATGTGCAATTTGTTGACTTTCTTGAAAGCGAGTTTTTGAATGGTCAGGTAAATCAATGTCCAGCAGTGTGATTCTTTCTATTGCTGTCAAGAGTAGTTGAGTAGCATGGGAAAAACATTGTTCTCATTAATTTCTTTTTGTTGCTTAAGGTGGAAGACATTAAAAAGATCTCAGAATATGTGGCCCAGTTAAGAAGAATGGGCAAAGGACATGGTATAATATATGTTAATTACTTGCATCTTATAAACCTAACGGTTGATTCATATTTCATATACTTTGTGGTGAAATTAAAGTATTTTATTATTGGTGGACCTGCAGGTGTTTGGCACTTTGATCAGATGCTCCTTAATGGAGGTGTAGCTGCATGATATTTGTCTACAATATTGCCTACTAGCATTTAAGCAGAAAACATTTATGCCCATGAACTCATACATATTTTCACCAATAATTGTCCTAGTTTTTTATTTATTTATTATTATCATGTGAAATGTTAGTCAAGTCAAAGTAGTTAGGTTGGGGTTAGTTTTCAACTTGAGTAAACCTTGAATCTCAGTAAAATTGAGGCTTCTGCTTGTGCATCAATGTGTTTAATTATTTGAACAAAGAAGCTATGATAAAAAAGATGGTATATATTACTCCAATCTTAGATGATTACCGATGCCAAATGCAAATTAATGAAGCTATTCACTGATCATGAACTCAAAATCCTTTACTAACTTATATATATGTAGAAAATCCAAGTAGAGGTTGCTATAATTATAACCATCATGCCAAAGAATGCCTCACGTCTCAACCCTGCCCCTTCAGTGATGTTAAACGACCGAAAATTCTAAACAACGATCACTTCAAGAGCACTTTGAATGGTTCACTTACAATTTATAAACTCCAACAAATCAATGCAGTAAGATTGCTAAAGGTAAATTTTAGTATTGCGGTGGAAATTGACATAATTAATCTGAAAAAAAAAAGAACTGTTTGTTTTTGTTGATTTTTATATAAAATTAGAGTAAACGCCAACAAAAAAAACATAAGCATCAAAACTATCTTGACACTTTTATTAGAACCCAAAAGAATGCGTCCTTAGCCAAAACAACTGTATATAGAAGACCAGTTTTTAAGCTAATGGCACCATGAGTTTTTACATATTATATATGATTAATGCTATATTGAGCATTGTTAAAATACTACTTAATAACTAACATTAGCACATCTTTATAACGTAGGGATTGCTCTGATTCATTACCGAGGTAATGACAGTAAAAAATAAGATATGGAGGTACCTTGAATCGTGAAACGGAGTCTTGGGAAATCTTCAATTATTGACCATAGTGAAAGTATCTGTTTACAATAAAATGAGCAAACTAGGGGAAGAAAGAGACTTGAGAGATTTAGTTTAAAAGCCAGTAGACGCTGAAGAATTCAGACATGCTCACACCTTAGAATAAGGAGCTTAATCTATCATAGACACATTTACGTTATTAAGCCTAAATACCTAATATTATCAGTTAAAATTATAAATGTTAATTTGGTGGTTAATATTAAAAATTAGCCAGTATTAATCTACAAACTCAACAGATAGATCATACATGATGCTACTAGAAATTATATATACTGTTCAAGTCTAAGGTTAACTTGTGAAGTAACTCCCAAATTAAGGCTATCAAATTGAAAGCTAAATCAGATATTACTCTATTGTGGTCCTCACTAGAATTAAAGAGAGCAAAATGAAGATGAACTTCATTGCACCCTATAGAATCATTAACTGGCATCATCAATACGAAATTTAATTTGGTTCTCATAACCAAGGAGAAAGGAACCAAGGGAAAAATTGGGAGGAGGGACATGTGTATATGGTGTGCATCACGAGTCACGAGAATTCTTATTAAAAAACATAATAATAGCTAGAGAAAATTGACTGAGAAGTAGGAAAGTGAAAATAGATTTGGATTGAAATAAGAAAACTGATTACACTGTTACGCGTGGCTTAGAATATTCTAGTAGACAATTTTAGCTATCTTTTTATAAAATGGGCATGGCTGAACAATTTTTGTATTTTAAATTTAACTTAATTATGCTTTTAGTTCCTAAAACTTAAATAAATATAGTTTTTATCTCTCAAATTTTAAAAAAATCATTTTAATCTTCAAATTTTAAAAATATATGATTTTAGTCCCTCAAATTTAATATTTAGGAACTAAAAATGTAATTTTTCAAATTTAAGTAATTAAAATGATCCTTTTTAAATTTAAGAAGTAACCAAAATCAAATTCACTCTAAATTTTAAAAACTAAAAACATAATTAATCCTTTAAATTTCTTAAATGAGTTAAGTTTGTGAATATCCAGCATTCCGTCGTTTGTGCCTTTTAAAAGCAAAGAAGCTATTGCATGGAGACTGAAAGCTGATTTGACAAAGAGAAATATTGTGCCCAAAAACAAGAGATATTTGTGCTAAAGAAGATGCAACTGCAAGTCATTTTATGCATGTGCTCACGCTCATTTTCTGAATTACTTTTTATTTATATATATATATATATATATATATATATACGTAATCTAAAAATCAATTTTTAAAGTGGGATTAGTGATTAAACATGTAAATATACTTATTCAAGACAAGATTCAATGGTGGTTTAACTGGCTTTATATTTTTTAATATTATATAATACGTTAAATAATATAAAATAAAAAAATATAAAAATAAGGATTAAAAATTATAAATTAATATAAATAACTAACTTATATGATTAATAAGATAAAATTAATAATCTTGTCAAAATATAAAATTAATAATTTTTGATAAAATAATTGATACTTATGAGAAATATTTAAAATATGTATTTTGTTTGTCTTAAAATATTTTAAATTAAATTAAAAATTAAAAAGACCAGTTCAAAAATCAGTTTTCTACACCGATTTTGCTCTGATTCGATTAGTTCTCATGTGTTCTGTGATGCTCTGGTTTTTTGGAGTTACTAAAATATAGTTACTGAATCACTCACCAGATCAGTTCTCAATTGAACTGGTTGGTCGATTTGATTTTCAGAATAGTACTAAAAATACATCTATACTTATATATTGTTTAAAAATCATTATCCTTTGCACAAACATTTTGACCCTTCTCACAGCTGGTGTCTTTTTCCAAGTTAGTGTTTCCAAACACTTACATTAACAGCTAGCATGCAACAGTAAACTAATTGTTTATACAAGATCAATAACAATATTAGACACACACACACGCAAAACTCAATGTTTGTGTACAATTTTTGGAGATGACTACAGATCATCATACATGCATGAGAATTCAAGTACACAATTTATAAAATGAAATTTCTTGTAGTCAAATGAGGACGTGGAAAGTATACAACTGGAAGGATTGAAAACCTACATATCCCACTCATAATTGGTTGTAACGTAAAACATAGCGCACTAGTTTGATCTCCACTTCACTCACATCTTATAGTGATTCACTTCCCTCACTTACTATGTCATTTATAATAATATAATTAAATATTTATATGCGAAAATATGGTATAGTGGTTTATAAAATATAATTAATGATACAATTAATAAAAAGAGATAAAAGTATATTGTGGTTTATAAATTATTTGTATAAGTTTGTATAATAATACAATTCTTAGAAAAATTACATAAGCGTGAATATTACTTCTCAAATCACTTTTGTAGTTTGCAATAGATTTCAACGAGAAATAGTGTATTAGAAATATTACATTAGAGTCATTATTACTTTTTCACTTTTTCCGGCACCTAATTCATTCATACTACTTTTCAACTGGACATGTGCATGCGTACAAATATTCCACTTAGAGAATCTCGATCACCATTATAAACACATGCATGTTTAAATATTGTAATATGTGTCTTCCTCTTGTATATATATATATATATATATATTAAAACTAAGGAAAGCACAAAATACCTTGTTTCCTTGGTTTGTGTGATTATTGAATCTTTAATAATTTAGATTTTGAAATGGTGGGTAATTCCTTACCTTGTGCTTCGTGCAAGTTGTTGCGACGCCGTTGCTCCCAGGATTGCATCTTTGCTCCCTATTTTCCATCAAATGATCTCCGCAAGTTTGCCATTGTGCACAAGGTCTTTGGATGCAGCAATGTCACCAAAATGCTAAAGGTCAATTTAGTATCTATTTTCTTATAAGCTAAAAGAATTTCATTGAGATAATAATTAATCAACAATTTATAATATATCTAGTTAGCTTACCTTAAATATTAAGTAGTAAGGCTCAACATAGTTCTAGGGTTGTGTATCCTATATTAATTTATTTGTTTGTATACATGTTACTTTTCTATATGTACGCAGGATCTTCCAGTTCACCAAAGAGAAGATGCAGTGAGCAGTTTAGTATATGAGGCAAATGCAAGAGTTACAAACCCTGTGTATGGTTGTGTTGGAATCATATCTTACCTAGAAGGTCAAGTTTCTGAGTTACAAAACCAGCTTGCAGTAGCTCAGGCAGAGATTCTTAGCATGCGAATGTAGCAAGACCCTAGCTTTACCCATGCTGGTATTCATCAGAATGGCAAATTGTTTCTGTGTGCTAAATGTCAATATTAACTACGAAACGTTTTTCTCATTATCTCAACTTTGCTTCTTCTTTCTCCTTTTGAACCTCTTGCTATGTGTATTCAAAGTGTATTCAGATGAGTGTTTGTAAAATTGATTTTAAATAAAATATATTATGATTAAAATTGATTTTGAAGTATATAATTGACATGTTAAAAAACACTGTGAATCATATTGAACAAATAAAAAAATCATAACAGGATCACATAATTTTCATGAATCACCACTTTAGAGTCACAAAATAGTTTAGTCCACTTCACTTGCAACTTAGGCCATATGGATTAAGGCCAAAAAGCCTACATAATTAAAAGCTCATAAGATCGAAAAACTCATTGAACCCTATGAATAAGGACCAATCCATGAGTCTTGAATTTTAAAAAATTACCTCACCTTTTCTTTAAAAAAATTTAAGAATTTCTTCTGTTCATTATAAATCTCTCTTAAAAAATAGTACATGAATAATAATATAGTTATTTATAATATTTTAAAAAATTATATTGAAACTCACATTATTATTATTTATATGAACAATTATTATAAAATTAAATTAATTCTTATATTTAGAATATATATATATATATATATTTTACTCCATGTATTTTTAATTTTCTTTTGACTTTTTTGGTCAAGAGTGTCTTAATAGTGTCTTAATTAGCACTGTTACAAGATATATTTGGCGATGTAAAACCATAAAATATTTTATGATGCTTGTTATTTAATAAACTTTTGGTAGTTTAACATCAATAAAAAAAAATTGTCGTTTTACTTAATAAGTTAAGACACAATTAACGCACGGAAATAAAACGAAATTAAAAGTATATGTACAAGATGAAAATGAAAAAAAAAATGAGAATGGGATGAGATGAAAAAAGAGGTATTAGAGAAGTGGTGGCAAACTATTCAGTCTGACTCATTTTGGTTCTTCTTACCACTAACTCACTAAAAATGGATTCAGGCTAGCTAGCTGAGCCTCCTTTTAAAGATGGACTAAAAATCCTCACTTGGTCCTACGTACATAGGGATGGTTGGTAGGTGTCAAAAATGAAAAAAAAAAACTTTTATTTTATAAAATTAGCCAAATATACAAATTTAATTAAAGAACATAAGTATATCGATTACTTATCCTAAATATGATTTGCATAACTATGAGGAATTGAATTTATAAAATAAAATGAGAATAATAACAAATATGTATTCTTTTTGAATATCACAAAAAACTTTAAAAAAATACAAAGTGAAACAGAAAAACCCAAGCCTAAACACCTAATATTTTTTTAAAATAATATATGTATTGTGGGCAGATAGGCCAACTTGCTTAACCCCATCGGTTGGCAGGTCAAACAAGGTGTGCCAACACTAATTGACGAGTTGAATTACCTAGTTTGTCTTATTATTTTTGGCAAGTGAGACAAACCAACTTGTTGAACATCTTTTTTAGATTTTGCTATTCTATTCATCTCGCTTCTTGATCCCTTTGACGAAGACAAACAGGTTTGGAAATTCACCTCAAATGGTTCCTATTTTGTTCGAAGTGCTTATCATCATATCATGGATTCTTTGTTGAGCAATGATCATTTAAAGGTTCAAGGTAATTGGTTAATCTGGGAGTTAAATATTCCTCCAAAATTCAAGCATCCTCTGTGGAGTTTCCTTAAACATTGTCTGCCAACTTGTGAAAAACTAGTTTCAAAAGGTGTATATTACCATCCTAATTGATGTTTTTGTTCTCACCCCTTTGAAAATGAGTAACATCTCTTCATCACATGTAAGATAGCAATTGAAATTTGGCAAGCTGCAAAGTTACAAAGAATTTATATTTGATTTGCTTCTCCATCTTTAACATCAAGAAAGGACCAAGATTGTGGTTATTCTTTGAAGTATTTGGAAAAATTGAAACAATAAAGTGTGGGACAATATTGATTCACCTCAAAAAAATAGTAGTCTCCCAAGCTCTTCAATATTTTTCAAAATGGCTCTCAGCTCGCAACAAAAGCTCACGTGTAATGCCAACTCCCATTGTAGCTCCTACCTCGTGGTCTCCTCCTCCACAAGGCTCAGAACTCTTTTGGCATTGGTTTATGTTTATGGGACGATTTTGGCACTTACATCAAAGCTCGAACTCAACTTTTTCCAACAATTCCTCAACCTTAGGAAGGAAACCGAGATTTTTGCTCTCCACCAAGCCATTCAATGGATACAACAACTCTACTTAACAATTGTTGTCTTGGAAACAAATTGCAAATTGATCAAGGCTACAGTTGATTTTTATTCTAGAGGTTGAGTTGATTAGATTGGGATGTATTGTTTTTTGCACTATAACAGTTTTGAATGTAATTATTGACTATACAAATGACTTTCTAAGTTACAAATAAATGTTCATGTTAACGGATGAATGTATTAATTTTTTTGTTTATGTTTATCATTATTTTTTAAAATTCTATAGGGGCAATAGTGGCTACAGTGGAGATAGACGCAAAGACAATTATAGAGATGGAGGCAGTTCTGGACCTGATAGGCGTGATAATTATGGAGGGAATTGATCATGTCCATACTGAGGGCTTAAGTAGTGAACATTTTATGTTATGGTTTATGGTCTTAAGGAATTTGTTTGGTAAAAGAATCCAAATAATATATTTTTAATAAAAAAACTACTAATTTGGAGTTGTTTACAAATAAATTACACATCTAGGATAGTGGATCACGCCCAGAATAGGTATGACTAGTATCCAATCACCCTGTAGTGGAACACATCTCATCTACCCCCCTGGTCATGCCTAATCTGGGTGTGACCAGTCATGTCCATTCTGGACGTGATCCACTACCCCAGATGTGTAATTTATTTGTAAACAGTTCCAAATTGATAATTTTTTATTAAAAATATATTATTTGAGTTCTTTTGCCGAATTTGTTGTATTCAGTTGGCTGGTAACTTGAAATGGAAGCAAAGAGGAAGGTTGTTCACTTACTTTTAGCATGACCTCTTTGCTCCTTCTGGTTTTGTTTGTCACTCACTGGTGGATTTTTAATTTTAGGCAGGGATTAATTTGAGCATGTGAATGTTTTTAGAAAGGCAAGTAGATAGTCTCCAAGCTGCCGAGGTAGGTTGACTGTTTCTGGTGAGTGCTACTTGCATTGGAAACATGCTCTATTCTTGCTTGGAATATGAACATCGTGTCATTTTGTGGATAAATGCTTGAATCCCTATTCTCTAGCTCGTCCCATGCGGAATCTGGTTCAAACAGGTGATGGCATTAATGAAATGTTTTGTTAAGTCATAGCTTCATGGATCAATAAATCCCAAGTTGAGAATATTTGAGCTGTAATTTGCTTGCTTCTTTTCTAGAAAAAAATGTTCCTGGTTACATGTTGGCAGTGTTGCATTTAATCTTAACACAATACAAGCTGTACAATCATGTAATTTGCAAAAGTGTTATATGCTTAATTACCCTTTGAGGAGTGCTAGCAATACATTTTATATCTGACACGTTATCTACTATTAATTAAATCTTATTGAAAACTATAAAATAATGAGTGAAACTCATTAAATAAGAAGTGAGATTTGCAAATTTTTGTGATTTTCAATAAATTTTAACTAATAATAGAGAATGTGTTCAAAAGAAAAGTGTATTACTAGCATTTCTCGAACATTTTTTATCCCTTTAATTTGAATTATGTGTGATTTTGGTCTAGATTTTTTTTCCTGAATTAATGAAGTTTCTTTATTTTTAAATTCAAACAAATTTGGTCCTGTTGTCTATTTTCTTTTACTTAAAATCTCCAAATTATTATTTTTTTTGTTTGCTTCATCTTTTTAAAATAACTAACCATCCAAGAGTTTTGAAGATTTCTTTTTATTTTCATATTGCCTATTTGAATCAGGTTTGAACCATTTATAACTTAAGCTAGCAAATAATATCATGTAATGCATGAAATCCTGGGCAATTTGTTTTATCGTCTATTAAAATATGAAATCCTGCATGCTGATTAGCAAACTTTCCTTCCTTAAGTTGAATGGTTATGTACGTTAGATCAATTACTTGCCCGTTTAGTTTCTGGCCTATGTATGGTTTCATAGGTGGGAACACCTTAGTGTTCTGATTGGATAAAAACATATGCCGTGTTTGGCCTTGTTTCGTTCTGATTGATCCTTGCAGATAGTTGCCTGGAGTTTTGTCGTTTGTGCTCTAAGGTTTCATAGTTTTCCATTAGTGTTTTGATTTGATTAAAAATACGTCATGTATTGGCCTTCTTTGGCTCTGAATCTGATCGATCCTTGTAGGTAGTTGCCCGAAATTTTGTCGTTTGTGCCATGCCAGAGTTTGTTTGCTTCGTGGGTAAGCTATTTCATAGATTGATGCTGTGTAGTAGTAGTGTTACAAGTTTTGTTCACCATACGGAAGTGTAGATAGATTTTGTTAAGATGTATGTTCTTATTTATCTGTTAGTCCAAAAGACCGTTCTGTAGCAAGAAACGAAAGCTACTGATTGTTAAAAAACATTTATGTAGTAATTGATTATCCGGTTAATGTTATGATTGAATGAGAATTTGATGTGCAGCAAAATATTTTTTTCGTTTGAGAAAATTTGATTTGGGCATGTTTAATCCTAACCTGTGATTGCAAAGATCGTTTTGCCATGAGCCAAGAGAAATTGATAGTGAGTCATGTCATTATATCAAACATTTGATATAAACTTGCTATCGTAGTACTTATATCAAGACACATATATCGATCAATACCTTCCAAATTATGTGTATTTTTAAAATGATTTGAACAAAAATACTAATATATTTTTAACACTTTTCTAATATAAAAGGAAATAGAAATTACTGAATGATGGTGCCCGGGTCCTCTCTTCAACAGCTCTGCTAACTCTTCTTTGCATCTAACGGTTGAGAATAAAAGTAAACAAAGTCATACAATGAAAGATAATAAAAATATTCCAATATGACAATATCCTCTCTTTTTCTGTGTCTTGTTTCAGCCAATGGCCTCATTGAAAACCATTTATGCCTCTTTGAAACTAGTCAATGCAAAGAAAGAGAATTTGAAGAAGGCCTACGATGATTTCCTAACTCACCCATCTCTGCTTTGCATGTTCCATATCTCATGATCCCAGCTCATGACTCATTTCATCTTCGTCCACAATGAGAAATTGTTGTATGGTTCGTTGAATTGCAAGTAGCAGGAATGTGGCTATTGTTTTTGGTGACAAGTACATCACAATTGTGATTTTCCTCGTAGATAGTTATGACACCTTTGGGATCCATTAAAGCTCTCTCAAACATGTTTACGAACGTTTCATCTTACACTAACTCGAAGCAAAATAATTCATGGAAAAGTTCCAGACTATGCTGGTCATTGAGAAATGTGTAGGTTCTTATATACAATTGAAGGCTGTATGTGTTAGCCAAAACATACTTGAAAAGAAAAATAAATTGAAGAACAAAACATGAGATCTCAAGTTGAGTGCACAAAGTTGTTAGAGAGGAAAATAATTAAATGGTCCAGATTATGATGATCCTTATTAATCTCCACATGATACATAGTTGAGTGTTAATATTTCTTGTGAATTGAATAACTTAAATATGTGTCATATAAAGATTTACTGATAACATATACATGTGTTAGTCTTGGACTATTTAATAATTTCTCCTAGAGAAGTTATAAACATGCATTTTAAGAAATAATTTGGACACCTAAATTAAAAGATAGACTCGCCTTATTTATTGAAATCATAAAAAATTCAACTAGTAATAAAATGTCTTTAAGATGTACGTTAAATGTTAATTTCAATATTTGTAACAAAAAAAATTGCATTAAAAATTTACTTACAATTTAGTATAAAAAAAAGAGAATGAAACTTGCTCAAATTAAAAAAAAAAGTAAAAAATGAACTAGATGACATAAAAAGAAAACTAGATAATCAAATTGTTAGAATAGAGAGAGAACATAAACCATCAAGCTAATCTTCAAAATCTTTCGCATAAAAATCCCTTCAATCCTCCTAAACACCAACTTAATCCCTGACTTTTTTTTTTGGGTGTCAAACGGGCCGAAAGGAAAGTTTTTATAACCCAATCATGGGAGCCATACTAACTACATCAGTAGAAACATTAACAGCAACAAAATCAGGTAAAACTTCAAAGACTCTTCCGTCTCTATTCAAATAGAGACCGAATAAGCCAATGAATCAGCAACACAATTTGCTTCCCTGAACACATGGTTCCACGATCGAAATCCAACTGTCTCAGTAACTTTTTAATATTGTGGATCAACGTGAAGCAAGGATGATTCTGACTACATCCCTCTTCAATCATAGAAACTACATCCTGGGAATCCGTTTCCACATGCACGTTCTTAATGTTTTTCACCATGCCTCGTATCCTGAAAAATCAAAGCTTCAGTAGATAACGAAGCCTGAGAAAACACGAGCTCATTCCTGTTCCTACTTAATCCTTGACATTTATAATATTAATTCTCACTTTATTTATTGAGTTTTTTTTTTTTTTTTTTTGTGGTGTAAACTTTTCAGTCCATCAATATAGGATGTAAGATGAGGTAGGTAGGGTTTAATTTGATTTTTACATAACATTAGTTTTTGATTATATCGTTTATTTAGATTTGAACTCAATCTAGTTAGGTAGTATCTAGTTTAGTTTTTTCCTTAAAATAAAAGGAGAAAGTGTGTCTAACACATTTCGAGAGAAGTTGTTAAAGAGTTTATCTTTTATAAACGGAAATAAGAAAAAAGAAATAGCTTTTAAAAAAGAGCTAACTGAATTAACTTTTGAAAATAAGCTACATACTTTAGTCTCTTTCTCACCCTAAATTAATTCTTGTGGGGCAAAGGAATGAATACCTTTTGTTAACAATTTCAGATTTATTTTTAAATCTTTTATTTTGAAATTTAATTTTAAAGTAACTTTTAAGTAAAACAAAAAAAAAAATGTCAAACATAGCTTAATACTTTGATAATATATAGAACAATACTCAGTTAACTTAATTTGTGAAAAAAATATTGATTAAGTTAAATTTCTTTTATCACTAAGATATGATTATTAAAAGAGTATATTACCTGAATTAGTTTTTTAATTTGCTAAGCTTGTCAAAATTAATCTCTAGTTGTCTAGTTAGATAAATTAAGAGGATGTGATAAGTTTTAAACACAACTAATTCAAATTGGATTGTTATATCTGACATCTTAATATTAGGAGTATCAATTGATGTTTATAATATTTAATAAACTCATTTTTGTGTCCTATTAATGTATGACTTCTACTTTTTAATATTGTTTTTACTCAATTTTACCCTTTTAATTTCTTGATCATTACAATTAAGACCTTCTATCATGTTTTTCAGATAAAATCATTGAATCTTTATTTTATTATCAAATAATTAGAGGTATAAAACAAGTTTAGGTAGAAAAAAGTTAAAAGGTTTCATGAGTCCAAGTTTTATAAAGGTATAAAACTTTAAGAGAATATTGTAATTAATAAATTTTTAAAAAATAATTAAAAATTAAAAAAATATTTTAATCAACAATTTTTTAATAGAAAAATTCCAAATAATTTAACAAATTCAGTTTATAGAAATTATGAAAACGAATAAAGAAATGTTTTAGTAAATAAAACTGATGAAAGAATTTAATTATAATAATTAAAAATTGAAACAAAAAACTCTAGAATTAAATTTGAAGAATAATCAATAGACTAGATGCTGTTAATAAAAAAAACTCAATTAAAAACAGTGAAGAACACATAACAGAGAGATACTGAAACTGAAACAGAGGGAAGAAACAAAACAAGCGTGTAATTAGCGTGACACTATCCTGCGTCTTTGTCCTCTCTCCCTCACTCACTCACTCACTGAGTCAAATTCAAACGAAAACGAAACTCGCTCGCGCTCATAGTTACGCATCGCAACCACACTGCAAAAAATGGCGGGGCGTAAGCACGCGCCCTCCTCCTTCACGCGCCTCGACGAGGCGCGTCTTGCGCATTCCTCCTCCGCAGCCGCTGCGGTCCGCGCCCTCGAGGAGCGCGTCGAGGCGCGCCACCGAGAGATCCAGGCCCTGCTCGCCGACAACCAGCGCCTCGCCGGCATCCACGTGGCTCTCAAGCAGGACCTCGCCGCCACTCAGGAGGAGCTCCGCCGCCTCTCCGCCGCTGCCGCGGAGGTCAAGGCCGAGCGCGACGCGGAGGTGCGCGAGATCTACGAGAAGTCACTCAAGGTCGACGCCGAGGTCCGCGCCGTCGCCGCCATGAGCTCTGAGCTGGATCGCGTCCGTGCGGACGTGCAGGTGCTCGCGGCGGAGCGGAAGGAGCTCGTGGCGCAACTGCATGCCGTGGAGAGCGAGCTTGCAAAGGCGCGCGGGGAGGCGCAGCTTGTGCCGGCGATTAAGGCCGATATAGAGGCCATGCGCCATGAGATTCAACGAGGAAGGTAAATTGTTTATTTAATTAATTTAACTAATTAGTTAATTTTATTTTTGTGAATTTGTGTTAATAGCTTTGTAAGAATATTTATTTATTTAGGGTTTTTGCATTGTTAGAATGAGTTTAAAATGAGATGGCTTGGACATTTTGGTTTTCATTTTGCATTTTTGTCGGAAAATTGCATTTTTTTGTTTTTGTTTTTGCCTTGGAGGTGAAAAAAATAGAAAAAGGAAGGTGGAACTCGAAGCCTTATAATTGGTTGTTGAATGTAATTGGGTGAATGCAATGTTTTATCAAACAGTTTGACAGTGATTTTGGGGACTACGCGAAGACAACTGTGGTCGCATTAGCAGCATTCATCCGCAATTTTTTCACTATATTAAGTAAGGATAGCGATGAAACCATGACTGTAACCGTGATTCTAATTTAAAACCTTTTGGACAATTTGTATTAACTAATGCATACATTTTGGACAATTTGTATTTGAGGTGCTTTGGACTAAAACACAGATACAGTGTTTTTGATGTGATTTTCTTGTTAAGGTAGTTTGTACAAGATCTTTCACAAGGACCATGTTTTGTTTGTCCTAGGTAGTTTTTAGGTTTACCTCCCTTGAGCATGTGGTAGAAAGCTTTCAGAACTAGAATAATTGTAGCATAGAATGATATAGAAACACATGTTTGGATCATTGAGATCATGTACATTACAGTCAAGTACCTTTTTTGTTCTTCGTGTTTGTCCTTCGCTACTCCTTTCATTGCATTAGTTTTTAATCTTTGTTTCCTTCAAAATGAGAGTTACATGTCAATATGGCACCTTTCACCCCATGTACCCTGGTGTTCTTTTTAGCTTTTGGCTACTGCCTTTCATTTGACTCATCCCATTGACAATACTGATATTCTTTCTGTCAGCTTCTGGATTTATTATGTATTATCGGTCCATTGTCTTTGCTTTGTTTCCAAGCTAGAGTATTTGATTCTGAGAAGACATTCCAAACTCAGATATTTGCTGCAAATGGTCCTCTGTCTTCCACCTTGTTTCAAGTTTCAATGCAGTAGTGTCTCCACATTACCATCATTTACTACCAGTTAGCTTCTGTTTTTATTTTTGCCTTTCAAATTCAAACTAGAGTACTAGACCACTATTCATCTTTGGTTATGTAATTGAATTGTAATTTCTCTTAAATTTTTTAATCGAATAAGGAGACAATATACTTTGACATTGTTAAATATTCTTTGACCTAAGAAATTATTCCAATTTAAATGTAAAATCAAAAATTTCTTAGTAAGAAATTTAGTTTGCAGTAATAAATGAGTTTGGTTAATAATGACTCTAATGTACATTTCTAATCAATTATTGAGAAAATTACAACTTACCTCCATTTAGTTTCATAAATTCACTTAATCCCGTACTTTGGTTTTTAGTAGAACCATTTAAATTTTTGTCGAAGTTAACATTCCTACAGCTAGTGAGCTTCATATGACAGTCTTCTCCCATAACACCATTGTTGTAGCTAGGAAACACCATTTTAGAAGAATGGAGAGGAGGTATCATGCACCCTAAATTCCCTTGTTGCAGCAAACTTAGTTGAGTATGAGTAGGAAAATACTGAATTAGCAGTTTTAGTCTAAGAACAAACTTAACAATTTTACTAAAAACCAAAGTAAAAGGCAGTTAAATGATTAAAAATATGATACACCCTAAATTTCTTTCTTTTTCATTCAGTTTTTAATTCAGTGTTGGGATAGCACCTATTGTAAAAAATGGTAGAATCTTATTTGGTGGATTTGGCATGTGTGGAGAAGACCTGTAAAAGCCCTATTAAGCAGATTAGATCTGATGAAGGGTAGCTCCATTTTTCAAGGTAGTGGAAGGTTAAGATAAACTATAGATGAAAAAATAAAAAAGGATTTGTAGATCAATGGACTTTCTATAGACATGATTCACATTAGAACATTATGGCATTGTTTGATCCATATAGCCAACTCCACCTGGTGGGAAAAAGACTTAGTGATGGTTGTTGTTGTTGTATCCCTCTGTTTTTTATTATCAGAATATTAAATTATATATCTTTTGAATATTATAACTGAGATGTCTTTCATTGAAGGTATGAATTATTTTTTTATATCACATTTTTTCCTTGTTTGATTGGTTTTTCCAGTATGACTATTTAACCCAAGATTATACTTCTGACCTGGTGAACTGGCCCGTTGATGAGGTCAACTTCTGATTTAGGTTATACAACTATGGTCTGGTCAGTTGTAGGCTAGTATCATATAGGGGAGGGTGATTTTATTAGAATATTATGAATATTTACAATTATACTAGATAATCCTGTCTATATCCACTCAGAATTCAAGTGCATCATGTTAAGAACATGTGTTCAAGTACTGATTAAAAAAAAAGAACATATGTCCTAATCACTTTTTTTTTTTATGATTTCTGTCAAACTATTATTTTCTTTCATTCCTTACTCTGCAGAAATCTGGTTTGGGCTGTGTTGACATCTGAATTCCTTTGAACTCTAAAACTTCATGATACCCTGATGAAGCTCCCAGAAGAGTTGTTTGAAAACTAATGTTGATGGGTATTGTTCAATGTGTGTAGAAGCTTGTCTGATTTATATCTCATTCTTTGTTTGCTTTGATTTCTAATATTGAACCCTGATTCAGTTACTTATCAGCCTATACCAAAATGAGATTTATTCTATCTAGATTTTGTAAATGCTGTGTCTCTACTGATTCAAGCTTCCAAATTCAACCACTCTATCTTTTCTTGTTGGAAGAGTGATCTTTCCTGCATCTAGTTAGATTTAATCTATCGTTCAGTGTGCATGCTTTAAATTTTCATTTACTGATGCATATAGGAATGCTATTGAGTTTGAGAAGAAGACACACGCTATTAACCTTGAGCACAGACGGGCTATGGACAACAATATGATTATTATGGACCACGAGGTTGAAAAGTTACGTGCTGACTTGGCTAATGCAGAAAAAAGGGCAAGGGCTGCGATGGCTGCAGATGCTAAACCAAGTAATTTGACTTTCTTGGTCATTCATTTTATGTGCTTAATAGATACAACAGAAGTATAACTTGAAAACTTGGTTAAACTTTGTTCTTAAGGGACCTGTTTGATTTTTTAAAAAAGAAAAACAAGTTAGAAAGTTTGAATCCATTTCTATAAGCTTTGAGACTGTTTTTATGATATAGCGCGTTTATATATATATATATATATATATATATATATATATATATATATATATATTCAGAGAATTATTTTTTAGTTTTAAGAAAAACACTTTTTTTTCTAATTATTCTTAAACACATCTTATAAATCTATGTTGTTTTTACGCAGGTCCTGGATATCCTGCTAACTATGACAATCCTGAGATGGGATATGGAGGAATTGCATGCCCTCCTGATTCTTATAGCACGCAACAGGTATGTATGACACTCTCTTACAAGTTTTATATGCCTTTTTATGAACGCACATTTTTTTTTAATTCACTTCAAATCCATCAAAAAGCCGTAGAAGCAAGTTATATTTGTTTTGGTTACATGTGTCAAAATATTCCCTAAATGCCTAGCCCAACACCGTGGAAGTAATTATGTTATCAATTTACATCAAGAGAACTCTTAAGGAGTCTTGAGCCTCTTGGAAAATTAATTCCTTATCCTTATGGTGAAAATCATCACACAATAAAATCCCAGAAATACCATATTAAATCATCAAGAAATCATAAACAAATAATATGTACCTGCTTCTATCGCGGTAATGATTTATCTTTCATTTTCTAGCTTTTAGCCTTTCATTATGAGTTTTAGTCTTCTTTAGTCAAATCACTCCTGAGAGGGTATTCTCTCCATATGGGAAAAAAAGAAAAGAAACTTAATTTGACATATTGGGGACCATAACTCTATATACAGTGTTTATTGTTGGGTCAGTAAGTTTCCATTAAATCTAATTGTCCTAACATTGATATCCACCCATTTATCCCATATTTATTTAGGAATTTATTTGGGCATATTTAATTAATCACTTTAATTTACCGAATATATATTAAATAGCATAATATGATTATTAATACAATGTATAGCACATAATAATGTCAGGAAATTTAATTTCCTAATAATCTCCCACTTGAGCTACATATTAACATGAGATAATTATATCATATATTCTTAGTGCGCAATTGTATGCTATTTATCCTTAGATTCTTCTTTAGATACAATATGGTCCATCTCCTATATCAATATGAGATCATGGCGGCTTTTGTCACTCTTAGGCATAACTAAACCTTCGATGGTCATCACATCAATATATTTAACAACATAGATCAAGTATGGATGAGTGACATGAAAATTACATGTAATGTGATCTCTACCATGTCTATTTCCAACTGGTCCTTCTTTAGTCCTTATGAGATCAATCTTTAATTTTTGCATACACAAAGCAGAAACACAAGTACAAAAATACACATTCAAAAGGAAAAGAACATCAAAATTTTTATTCTGAAAAAAATGTTTTTACATAGAACACCAACATAAATAACTCACTAAACAATAGTGTCATAAAAAAAATAACACCCATATGAGTAGTATGCTCGTGAAAGACCTTAAGCACTAAGTGTTTAGTAAACAGGTCTACAAGCATGGAGTAATTTTAACATAAATTACTAAAATACTTAATAAAACAATTTAAAAATCTATACAAATATTAAACCTAATTAAAAAAATTAAAATCACTTAGATTTTTAAATAATAAAATTAAACTACTTTTTTTCATTTTTAAAATTAATTACACAAAAAAAAACTCAAAACCAATCAAAAAACTTCAAAATAAAACAAATTAAAATGATAAATAAAAGTAATTATAAAATATTTAATATATATGTTCATATATTTTAATATAAAATTAAAAAGAAAAAAAAACATATACAAATATATATATATACACTTAACGAAAAAAAAAGCTAAAAAATAAAAAAAAAAACAAATATGACTTTAAAGTCGTAAATATATTTACGACTTTAAAGTCTTATATATATTTTCGACTTTTGAACGCATTTTTTAGGAGAAAAATAAAATAAATAAATAAATATATTTACAACTTCTAAATGCGAAAATAAAATGTGCAGTAAAATCATATGTAAATTTACGACTTTCCTTAAAATAACAAAAAAAATAAAGGTCGTATTAGGTGATATATCTTTTGATTTAGAAGTGGTACCACTAGTCACAACTTACCCCTAAATGATAAATAATTTAAATACTACTCCCATATGGTAATTTCTTTTATTTTTGGCACCCAACAGGTCAAAAAGCCGCCTGCATCCGAAATATAACCAATCACTATTCACTTAAACAATGGAGAAAAACTCAGCAATACTAATGATTCTTGAATGCGAACATTCTTTTATTAAATTGAAAAATAAAAAATAAAATGTAATGTTTATTAACATAATTATCTGAAATCTAAACTTCTAAAAAACCTATTTCTGACAACAGACAGTCATATCTAACTTTACAAATAGGTATTTGTGATTTTCCGCCAATCTAAACTCATCTTTCTTTTTTGTTTTCATTTTTTTCAAGTCATGTTATCTATTGGAAGAAAAACATGCTCTGCTAACTAACCTGAGTACTAGGCTGCTGAATGGATGCATCCAAGTGGATATTTTTGTTTTGTTTCCATATTTGATAGTCTTCCTAATACAATACCGCTACATTACCTCATCTATAGAGGGATGCTAGGAGGATAATAATAAATCTGCTAAACTTTTCAGCTGCAAGCTGTGGTTGACACACATTCTCCACATGAAGCTGGAGCACCATTACATCATCCGAATGACCTGCAACATACACAAGTGCCTAGATAGGCTTCGGGATGCTTCATTTTTAAAGAGAATGTAACATTGCCATATGTCTCTTTCTCCCTCAAAGAAACTTATTCAGTAATATAACGCATATAATTTTGCTGATACATGAAAATGGTTTTAAATTCTTAAGCTTGTATATATGCTTTACTATTTATTTTCGATTGTAACATGTTCAGGTAGTATGCGCAGGTTCAATTTTCCTGTATCTCCTTTAATTCTTTCGTGAGTCTTGTTCAAATTCAGAAGGCTAGTTTTGGTTTCTTAAAAAGCTTAAAAACAATTTCTTAGATTCTGTTCTGGCGAGTTGCGGCTGAGTTCCGGTGAGCTGTAGCCGAGTTGCTCATCTCAGCAGAATCTCCGATCTCCTACTCCAGTGTCGGGGGATGTACTTACAACAAGGACTCTGACGATCAAGTTAGTTGAGTTTGAGGTGTTTGTGTATTTGTGTATGGAGTGATAAAAAAAAGTACCTTGTGTTTTTTTTGGGTCTATATATACACGTTCGACCTTGAGAAGGTTACATTGACTAACTGATCCTCTAAGTGTCGTGTGTGATTGTGGGGAGCTAGTGGTCACCACTAGTTGTTAATTCCTTGACAAGTGTACCAATTTGTCACAGAAATACTAAACTGTTAGATCGAGTATCGAGTCCATGAGGATTTTGATTGTGTTCAAAGTTTGTATATACCGAATTCTAAGCGAAGGAATGACTAAAACAAGTATATTCAGATTAATAGTGCAGAAATGTAAACTTTAACAATAATAAAGGACATAAAAACAGAACATGATGCAAGAGACGAGAAAAACAAACACTTGGGGTGTGAAAAATGATACTTGGTACAGATTTTTGTAGAAGTGTTGGGTGTTTAGCATACCAAAAGTACTCTTGATGTAATATTAAAGATTTTTCACCATTTAAGGTTATTTCAATATTTATCTTCATTAACTAAACTATTCTAACCATGATCGCTCGTGTGAAAGAGTATAAATTACTTGATTTCAATCATAATCCCTCATAAAGTTAAACCAAGTAACTCGCTTTAAGAATAAGGATGCATAGATAAGGCTAAATAATACCATGTCATCCCTAAACATGAGTTATCTAGAAGTTCTTTCAAGTTCTTAGAGTAAAAAAAATTTCCAATGATTAAAATCCTATAAGAGCATCTCAAATGCGAGAAGCTTTCATGGTTCCTTAACTTCAAGAAACGTTTTTGTGAAAAAAAATTTGCACTGGACAGTGCTTACGTGTCAGAACTGTTTCTTGAAGAAAGATGAGCGTTACTTATATGAGGAACCGGTTCTTAATAATATAATGAGATTATTCAGCTCAACTACCCCAGAAAAGAAAGAGGAAAATAACAACAATGAACAGAAGCATAACAAACCTAGTTGGAGCAGATGGCGCATGCGAGTGAAGGGACCGCTTTCAAAAGAGCAAAGCTTTACTCCCTTCAAAACTCCCCACAACTCAGCTATATAAGAAGTAGTTCCACCAATTTTCTTAGCAAAATCACAAATCCAATCACCTCTTAGAAGTCCACCACAACTAGCCTCTCCTCCTTGTCCTCTGGCCGAACAATCAGTATTGACGGCCAACCCATCCATGTTATGGAGACTAAGACACATAATTTCAATAATCTTAAATTTTCGTTTATTAAAAAATAATATAATATATCAAAATTTAAAATTTAAATCAAATAAAAAATAAAACTAATTGAATTAAAATAATAGTGTTCGAAAGTTTAAAAAAATAAAAATAAAAATATGGATTTGAAGGATGTCATAACTCGTAAACATTTAAATGATGTTCTCTTCTCCAAGGCAGCAAGTCAAGGAAGAACAGAAACGAGAATTGAATAACTGCAGAGAAGGTGAAATAAAATTAAATTCACTTAGGTTATTTTTAATGCACAACCGAGAGATTGTTTTTAAAGTAGGAAGTGGTCTGTGTGCATTGCACTGGAAACAAAACTCAGCAACAGAGAGAGTGAAAGAAAAAGAAAAGTGATCCGGCATTAGATGACAATTTGACACGTGTCCAGTAACTGAAGAAATTTAATATAACTATTGATAAATGAAAGCAAGAGAGATATGGGGGAAAGAAAAGAGATTAGGGAGGGAGAAAATGGATATTTTGTACCTGGGGACAAATTATTGTGAGGTAGTTTACTGAGTAAAAAAAATAAAAAGTTTTGTGTTGTCCATTTCTTTTTTTTTTTTTTTTACTTATGTTGTCAGCATCAACATTTTTTTTTCAAAATCAAACATGAAATAATTATATTTGTCTTGCTTAGTATCATGATTTTTAATAAATCAACCCTAATTATAAAAATACAACATACAAAGAATAAATTCTATTTATAACTTTTTAATCTATTATCCAGCAAATCAAAACTTTTGTAGAAAACCTTTTAAAAGATTAAAGTTTAAAAAAGTTTTCACTATATTATCTTATGGAGTGAGATGATGCAAAAACATTCTATTAAAATTCTTTTCTTTTATTTTTGAAAAAAAAAACTTTTTTACAACCATAGTACAAAAAATTCCAAGGTTCAAAAGGACCGATGCAAAAATAGATTAAAACCGATATTGGAGGTTGAGATCAAACTACAAAAACAATTCCAAACACACACTGAAACATTAAGGGAGTTTAGCTTGATTAGTTAAACAATGTCCATGAATTGTTATAAGTATTTAAGTTTGAGTTTAAATTCTATTAATAAAAAAATATCCAAATGTTCAAATTAAATATAAAGTGAAGGTATGGTCAAGGCCTAGACTATATTTTCATTTTATATTTAAGTCCCCTATTTTAATTTAATCCAATATAACAAAATAAGCATCAACAAGTCGTTGACTCGAATGCACTGTTCGATTCCATTAAATAAGGTTTTGAATTTGAGTTCTCTTAATGGAAAAAACATGATTGAGAATGGAGAATTCCACTAAAATTAATCGGTTAAATTTTCTAACAAAAATTAGTCATTGATAAAATTAGTGAATATTTCGTACCGATAATATGATACTGAAAAAAAGATATATAACAAAATAAGTGTGATTTTTTTTGGTAATAAAATACACTTTATCAGTTTAAATTCTCAATTAAAAGTTAGGCAAATTTTGATTTACATGTATTTTAATTACGCTAACCTTCCATTTTGTTTAAAAAATTAAATATTCTCTTCTATTTTTTAATTGTATGTAAGGTTGTCATATAATTGGATAATTGTTAATAATCAATTCTTCAAGATTAGCACCAAATGTCAAATTAGTTGGCAGTACTAATTAAATTTGGTATATAAAGATATATATCTTGACAACTACAGATATCTAGATTCTTAAGATGTAAAATCTTCTAAAATTCAATTAAGAATAGCACCAAGTCACGTGGACTATTTTAAATAGTTCGCATTTGAAGAAGTAGCAACACTAATTAAGAGAACTACATGCAATATCTGTATTTACCATGTTAATTGTTTCACCATCCAGATTTGGTATAAAAGTGAATATTAAATTTTCTACAGTCTTGAAATATATCTGGCTAACCTCATCAGTCATCATTGCATAATTCATCAATGAATTAGGAAATATTAGCTTGTCATAAGTTTGCTTAATAGACTGTGTAGTGTACTGGTCAATAGTCATATATGGTCATTAATGTATTCATATATAAATAAAAGATCCTTCATGATTTTTCTCCAAACATGTATTGGTGTCTTGATTATTATTTTACATAAGTACCGAATCATCAAGTTACCTACTTCAAAAAAAAATTAAGTTACCTAGTTCATGCAACTACAATCATACAATCTCAATGAAGTGGCATAATTGACCAAATTGGTCCGATCAAACAATGAATCATTCCATGCTTCCCACACAATGCAGGGAAGAAATAACCTTTCAAAAGGTATATTTGGTAAATACATTCCCACACAATGCAGGGAAGAAATAACCTTTCAAAAGGTATATTTGGTAAATACATGTATATCTTCTTTGTATTGACAAAGTGATAAAATATATTCATCTCACCAATTTAATTAAATCCTGTATACACAAGTTTAATTTTTGTTATACTTCCTTTTACATTCATTTAGTTTTTTTTTTTCTTTCCCCTCTCTCAATTTGAAACATTATAAAGGGTGTAAAGCAAATGTGACACAATATTTTTAGTCCACTTATATAAAAAACTATTAAGTGTGTTTGAGGGTGCGTCTATTATGCACGTTTCTTCCTTAAATTACGTCAAGTTGACTTATTTGTCGATTCTGCAAAACGTGGAAAGAGAGTCTATACACGTGTTACATAATCGTAATCAAACATGTACGGTCAAGATGAATTTTTTACTTTCTCCGGTATATAAGTATATTTTCTAGCAAAGAATTTGTGTGCTTCATGCAAATCCACTCTTGAGTAAAGGAAAATGGGAGACCTTAAGATTAGAGGTGACATGGTTGAAGAGCAATTATGCCCAAAGAAACCCACTCTAATTAAGCCTATTCCTCAAAGAGCTCAAGCTAATCTACCTATAGGCGTTGGTTCATCCTTTAAACAAAGGCAAAAACCCTCTAAGCCATTTCCTAAGCTTGCTACCATTCCAGAAAATGACAATCATCCTACAGAGGAAAACACTGCTAATGGAGGTGGCGCAGCTGTTGTTGATGCTAATGATCAAAACATTTCCAATGAAGCCCAAGCAAACATTGAGCAAGAAATGGAGAGGAAGTTTAGGCGGTATGTATATGTTATTTTTACATGCAGGCATAATTAATATACACATCACAAGAAAAATTAAAATAAGGGGCAAAATCATTTATGTATAATTTTTTTTAAAAGAAATTGTCTTTAAATATTTTGTGATTTAAATATTAATAATGAAAACTAATTTTCGTCATTAAATTTAGTCTCTAATCGTTTGTTTTTCTGTAGTTACAACTATGAAAATTATCGCATATATGTGTGTGTGTCTAATATAAATGTTGTGGTTTTGTACCATTTTCTTTGATGGCCATAGAACCATCTCAAACCGATTTTCTTCACGGAGATCAAGATTGAAGAAACTTGCATACATGGCGGAGTTGGAAAGCAAAGCGAAATCTTACGAGGTATTTTGGACCAATCATTGAAACAATCACTTTTTTTTTATCCATGAATATGTGTATTTGTGTAGCTGTAGGTGGTAAAAGGATTTGACTTCCCTTAAAAAATAATTCACAGAGAGAAAAAAATGTCGTTAATGAAAACTTAGGAAATTAATTTTTCTTAATATGTAACATTATTATGTTTTACTATATCTGTGTTACCATTTCCATAATGAAAGACGAGATTCTCACATTTTTAAGAAAATATCAAAAGCTATTTATTAATTTAATTATTAATTTTTTGTTTTCAATCTCACTTTTCATGAGAAAATAGTGTTTTTTTTATCTATTATAATATAAAATAAGAAAATTTTGACGCATTTTTTTTCTCCCAAAATAAGGACACTTTGGACAATTTCCTTTTAGATATCTTTTTATTTATTTATTTAATAAATCATATTAATTAATGCATTTAATAAAAAGTATGTATTAAATACTTTAATTAGTGCAGTAAAAAAAGTATTAAATGCACATTTATTATTAAATATTTGAGAAAGAATAATGAGATTTAATGGTGTTATTAATGAGCATTTGACTTCATGTATTTATTAATTGATTACTATGGTTTCT
>PYAF01004197.1:687922-713613 GCA_007407185.1 Glycine tomentella
GTTGTTTTAAAGTTTTGTATATCACACTGATAAAAGAAAAAAAAAACTATTGTACTTAGAGAAAAGTTATTTATTGATTTTTACAATAATTATTTAAAAATACATCTATCATGATTTCTAGTTAGTTAACCGAACAAAATTTTCTACACTAATAATGCATATAAATTAAAATTTTCTATCATTTGAATTTTTTTAAAAAAGTTTTTTTTGAAAAAATTAAAATCAAACCAAACACATTTTAAAATTTATCCTGGAACGATACTTCTCATTATACCTAAAATAATGTTCCCTAACAAATTCATTAAGCACAAAAGAAATTCTTAATTCATCAATGATTTTTGTTTACTATATCCCCTGTAAAAACTCACTTTAGAGGAATAAATTTGTGACAAAAATAATGACATATCTAGAGATTCAATCCAATTTGCAACAAGTTAAATTACATAACCGATTCAATAAATCATTCAAACGAATTTGCGGATTTGTTCAGTGTGTATCTATGATGTGTTATAATCTTATAAGTTTTTGGTGTGCAGAACAACATAGACCTCCTCCGTGAACAAATTGCAGCCCAACAAAACGAGCAAAAGTTGTTGCAAATTGAGTATCATACATTGAAATTCCAAATGGCTGCTTGTGAAAAGAAAAGAATAGTTCGAGAAGGTAAATTGTCTCATCCCTTTTTCTTTTTTCACTCTCTCTCTCTGTCTCCCACGTTAATTTTTATGTTTGCATAGTATCGTTTGTAATTGTGCAATTCTGTTTTTTAGTTGAGATTGAAAAAAACAAAGCAGAAGTAGATAGGTTGAGTGAAGTTCAAAGGAGAATGCATAATAACTTCACTTCGTTGCAGTTCATGTCTAATTCCAACTCAAACCCTTCAGCCTTGGCAAGGTTGGATCGCAGAAACTGAGGTTATGTAATGTCTTTTGTTAATTTGTTTTAGAAATTTTAGAACCTAAAGTGAAAACTGTTAAGGTCTTAGAAATTGATCTTATAGAGAAATGAGGATGGATTGTTGACATCTTTTGTTATTATTATTATTATTATTATTTGGGAGACATGATGGAAATGCAATGCATTTCTCTTTGGTTGAGATCGAAATGCTCCAACTCAAATTGAAACCAAGTTCATCAAAAGTTAGTCCATGTTAGTTTCTTTGGTCAATTTTGAAATGCTTAAATTAGGCCCATGCTATTTCCACCCAACATTCTTGCTTTTTTTCACCTCAAATTTTTGTTTGTAATTTTTTTCCTGCAAATACTCCTAACAATAATGTGTTTTTATTCTGAAAAATACACAAACAAAACATATTTTTGTTGTTTCGGGAATGTGTCCTCTATATACAATGAAAATGAAGAAATACTAGTAATACTTTCTCTAATACCTCCTTTTTAACACTCGATGTGATTGATTGAAATTTATTGAAAATTATCAATTTTGGAAATCACATTTCTCATTTAGTGCTTCTCTCTCTTTATTTAAACATGAAACCCACAAAAATTGGTAATTTTCACTTATCACATAGATAGTACTAGAAAATGAGTATTGAAGAGAGTGTTGTCCTCATGAAAATATACTTTTGTTATGTAAAATACATAGAAAACATGTTTTTGTTGTATACGGAGGATGCACCCCTAACATAGCAGAAATGCAATTACTTTAAATTTACAAGTAAAAAAAAAAAAAGAAGTTTACTAGTGATAATGACTATAATGAAATGATGAGACTCTGATGACATGAGTGTCATGATAAGATTGTGAAAGCGCGTGACAGTGTGGCAAAAAGAGGAGGAAGAAAGAAGGGGAAGAGGAAGAGGAAAAGAGTAAAGGGGGTAAGAAATTAAAAGGGGATAAGAGTGACTTTTCACTCTGTTTTTGGAAAAGTATGGAATGAAGAAAGAAAAGAAAAAAGAGTAGAAATAGAAAGGTCCCTCAAATTAAAACAAACTTTATCTAAAAGTTAGCCCAATGATAGCCCATCTTTATTTTTGTTTTGGGCCATCATTGTTTACATATCACATTTCTCTATTGTAAGGCTGATCCGCTTTTTTCTTCTTTTTTTTTTAAAGAAAAATACACATGACTATGGCTTCCTCGCTTCACCAACGATCAGGTGTATGAATTTTCCAAATAAATGTCATTATTCTTACACAGCTTTTAATAGTAAAAAAGTCACATCAAATCAATTTCGGCATTAATAAATCTTTCACATTACTCTTTATAATTAGGCCTATGGAAACAATCCTTATTATAAGAAAATTTGTCTATAGTAATATAAGGTATTTCTCTTAAATAATTTTCTCTTTCTAGATATAGTGTCATCAATATTGAGGATATAGAATAAAAGTGATTGAATTAAGATTAAATTGTTTGTATATTGTTCGAGTTTAATTTTTGATGGAAACATTTTTTTAGATTTTATTTACTTTAAAATTGAACTTTAAATTAATTAAAGTTTATTTTTTCTGATTAATTGGAAGATTAAGAAAAAAAAATATTGGAACATGTAAAATACCGGATTGACAGTCTCAATTCAAGGAAACTCATAAGTTTTATTGTTTTGTATTTCTTGATTTCGGGAGAACCTTAATTTATTCTGTTTGCTAGTGCCAATGGTGAAGGAGTTAATTTTTCCGTCCATTAAGTCCTTTTTGTCATAAGGGATGAATTCCAAATATTTTATAGGAAAGGAAGATGCAATCATAAATTTTTTTAATATATTTTCTTCACTTATTTTAGCAATTTAAAATCCCAAAACTCAAATTTAAAATTGCATGATTTGCCACATATTCAAGTCACTAACGACATCTACGAAGAGGGACCCAAAAATAACATTTTTCGAATTGTGAGAGTTAAAAAAAAAAAAAAAAGCAATCTTTTAATTTAGAAGACAACAAATAAAATGGTCCAAAAATTTAAAAATTAAAACTATAATCTCATTTTTGTTGAGTAATCCTTTTTCTTTATTTTCTTCTTCCTTTTATTATTATTTTCTCTGGCTATAAAGTTTGGAGTTTTTCCATATTCAATTTTAATTGAATTGTTCATCTTTTCTTATGTTATAAAAACGTTTCCTTTCATTTTTCTCCTTAACCGCAGTTTGTCTTAAGGAAGGAAGATGTGATTATGTTTTTATTTTTTTCTTTACTTATTCTAGCAATTTAAAATTATCAGAAATTAAATTTTAAAATTAAACTCGGAAGGTCCTAAACTGCCACAAATTGTGAATCTAAAATCACTAACGACATCTACAACAAAGAGGGATCAAAAACAACATTTTTTAAATTATGAGGACTAAAAATAAGCAATTTTCAATTTGGAAGACAAACTAAAACTAAAATAGCCCAAATTTAAGAACCAAAACTATAATTTCATTTTTGTTGGATAATCTTTTTTCTTATTATTGTTTTCTCTAGTTACAAGTTTGAAGTCTTCTCATATTCAACTTCAATTGGATAATTTATCTTTTCTAGTATTATAAAAGCAAATCCTTTATTTCCTTTGGCTTTCTTCTCTCAACCACAATTTTTCTTAAGAAGATTTTTCTAGAAATTCTTTCCCCTTTTTCTTTGTACTCCTTTTCCTCTTATTATTATTTTCTCTAGTTACAAAGTTTGAATGAAGTCTTCCTATATTCAACTTCAATTGGATCCATCATTTTTCTATGTGTTATAAAAGTAAATCCTTTATTTCTTTTTACTTTCCTCTCTGAACCACAATTTGTCTTAAAAAGACTTCTCTAAAAAAAAAATTTCACTTTTTCTTTTCCCTTTTTCTCTCTACTCATGTTCTTCTTATTATTGTTCTCTCTAGTTACAAAGTTTGAAGTCTCTCCATATTCAACTTCAATTGGGTCTTTCATGTTGGATACCGAACAATCACATAACAATCGACATAGGAGAAAGGGAGAAAAGAGACTTATTTCATGATCATGATTACATTTTAAGCTTTTAATTCATGATCATAATTATAATAAGTAATGAGTAAATAATATTAATGATTTTTACTCTTATTCAATCATAAAGTATCTTGTATGATAAATTTATTATCTTTTTATGAAAAAATTGATGTTCTTTTTACTAAATAATATTTATCTCATTTTTTTATTATAAATCAAATTCACAATGTAAGAAATTACATGACTGAAAATATAGAGTAAAAAACAATGGATACCCTTACTAACTATGAGCTACTCCATTTATTTATCTCCTTAAA
Source organism: Glycine tomentella (assembly GCA_007407185.1). Lineage (NCBI taxonomy): Eukaryota > Viridiplantae > Streptophyta > Magnoliopsida > Fabales > Fabaceae > Glycine > Glycine tomentella. Next base: position 692,140 of record PYAF01004197.1, read on the forward strand.
TTCTATAGGAAAGGATGAATTATGGGCCAAAACCTTCCTACACTCATCAACTAAATTCCTATCAACAGAAAATTACTTCTTGCACCACCCAAAAGACCAGAATGGACAGAATTACCCCTGCACCATCCCATTCCACCGACACCCTCCCCTCTGATGAAGTCGTCATCTGCAATGAGTGGAAACTCTTTGCTTCTTCGACGTATTTCCACTCTTGGCTTGGTTTTGGTATTGTCCTCTTTCAATCACCATGATGTCGGAGTATTGACTAGACATTTAATTTTTCCATACACCTTTTTGGTAGTATAAAAATATACTTTTGGAAAGGCCTTTCCAAAAAGGCAAAAAAGGTAGAATATTCCAAAAAGACATTTCCAAAAGTATCTTTTTTATACTTCTAGAAAGACTATTTTGGAAGTTAATTTTCTATTTCTGAAAAGATCTTTCTAAAAGAGTAAAGATAATAAATGTATTTTGGAAAGACCTTTTCTAAAGTATAAAAATTGATTTTTGAAACAATCTTTCCATAAATATAAAAAATATATTTCTGAAAAGACTTTCATAAATGTAAAAAGAAAAAGTATATTCTAAAAAGACCTATCTAGAAGTATAAAGTTTACTTCTGAAAATGCTGTTCTGGAAGTAAAAAAATATATTTAAAAATGATCCTTCCAAAAGTGTAAAAAACTATAGTGTATTCTGGAAAGATCTTTCCAAAATAGGGTCAAATTTTATATATTTATAACTACTTATTTTATACACTTACCCATAGCAATGCTTTAGTTTAGATACATATATCATCATACACGTTAAAGTTCCCCCTCATATATCATCACATTTTGCAAATATAAATTATGCCAAACGTTAATGTACTACCATTTGAAGAATTTACCTAGAAATATACCGCACACAAACTTATGTTTGGTGCCACACGTTTTTTTGTCTACTGATATCAAATCACAACCAAGTATATAACCAATACGAAGCATTCGCACTTGCATAGACTTGAGGAATCGTTTTCCAAAAGCCAGTTTGAATTGAGTCATTTGGCACAAGTTGGATAAGTATGCGTTGTGGGACAGTACAATAGAGTGAGAACATGCTTCAATGGTGTCACATGGTGATTGTAGGGACACGATCCTTATTCTTGTCATTTTGCTATCTCGAGATGGGTATATATTCACGATGAACCTTGTTCCTTTGACATGAACTCCAACTTGTGTTGATGTTCAGAAATTATTCTTTTGTATGTACATCTAATTATTGACGCAATTATGTTTGTAGAAGTGCCACTTTACATGGTTCACGATGGTTCCAAAGTATAAACAAAATTATAAAAATGAATTGCTAGATCTAATTGCTTTCTGGGTCACCAATAATTAGCTCCATGATCATCGTTCATTGGCTAGAACGTCGAGATTTTATTTGTTTTTAGCACTTAATTTAGAGATGGTCAAGCATATCCAGGCAAATTCACGTGTTGTGGAGACTTTGTGGATTCTTTTAATTGGTCTTGCACGTATTGTTGTATTTTATTAAGCTTAAATGGATCATTTACTTTACATGAAAATATAAAAAGAATTGTTAGTAAGTTATAACTTTAGATAATTTAATAGATTCAACATGCAATTTTATTAAATAAAAAAATAATTTAAAATAACAATAATGATAAAGTAATTTGCTAACATCAGTATTAGTATAAAGGGATAAGATCAAATGATACTTAGTGGAAAAATTGTACTAAAAGCTCTTATGAAACAGATCAAATTTAAAAGTCAATTGATATATTGTTGCAGTACTTTATTTTAATATATAGTATAGTATTATATTTAAAATATAAGCATATTTTACTATGAGAGTGCATATTTTATAAATTTCTAAATTATTTAAAAGAGTAAATACTGTTGTATTTTTACATTGTTATTCAATCAAATCATAACATATAATAAATTTATTAATTTTTCCAATAATTATTTTAAAGTCATATTAATAATAATTTTTGATTCGTTGAGAGTGTAAAATACACCATGAGTAAATAGAAATTATGCTCTTATTTAACATTATAATATAATAATGGTTGCATTCATAATTTAATTTCTGTGGAATACTTTTAAAATTATATTTTTGTGTACCAAATTATTATTTTATTAAAGTTAATATATAGTTACATTTTATCTTGTAACTAGTATAAATATATTAGATATAAATATATAATTGCATATTGAATTGAATTTATCAAAGGAAAGTATATCGGAAGTTTGGTCTAAAATTTCCGAAAAATTAACTTTTTATAATTACACCGAAAATAATATAGCAAAAGGGAGATTATTTAGATGCCGTTGCTCCGTTACCAATTATACACTATGGACTGTTTCCGCTTCTACCAAAAGCCAAAAATGAGAAAGGGGGGCATTTATGACTTTGACACTCAACCAATATTCACAATTTCATTTATTACATTGGTGATCACTATTAGAGGAAAAGTTGAGTTGACAATTGCTTTCTTTCGTTGGAGGATAATTTTTTTTATCCTTAATAAAAAAAAGATTTAAAATTTATAATATTTTATATATTTTTATTTAATTAATTGAATTAGATTATCTGATGGAGGAAAAAAATATAAAAAGATAAGAAACAAATTTTAAAGTTTTTTCCTGGTATTCATATACAATTGTCCCAGTGAAAGACTTGATTAATATTTGTTGAAAATTATAAATGTATATAGGGTAATTATTCTTCTTTTAATATGATTTATTACATTAATTAATCAGAATTCAAATTTTATATCATTTAATTAAAAAATATAATTCGTTAACATTTGTGTCGATTATTATTGGTAACCTTTTTTATATTTCAAGAGTGGAGAAAAACAGGGTAAATACTAAGAAAATGCTATGACCTATTTGGTAATGATAAGATCACTTAACCTAATAATAATTGGAATGGTTACACAACTCACTCCACCTTAGCCACCTTTGCTTGCCATGCAATTCCGTCCAAACCCAAAATTTGCGGTTTAATGAATCCAAAAGAATTAAAGCAAACATGCTTAGCTTACTAAGGAAAGAAAAACCTGATAATAGAATCACTTGACCAAACTAGGTTCATTCATGATTTGAGTGGTTCCTTCATTCTTGTGTGTGTCTCAGCATTGTTGGCCTACCCTCCTCAGTTTCCGTGAGCATATAATTGGAATTATTAAGTCATTTCTAATGAGAAGTGCTTATATGAATTTCTTAAAATCACATATTCATTTTTTTGTGATTCCTACAATGTCATGTCACTCATAAGAACCCTAATCAAATTTTGTTCAAATGTAAAAAATTGTAAGAAACTCTAAAATATTTCCTTAATTGGTGATGTTTGAAAAATAAAAAACTCTAGAAAGAGTTTCTTATAATAGAAATCCAAATTTTTTTATAAAGAAACTCTCATGCCACATACTCTCTAATGCATAATTTCTTTTAAGAAACAATTTCTTATTCTAAGAAATTCACTTTAACACCTTCCATTGAAGGTATGTTAGTGCACCTTCCATTGAGGATACGTTAGTGTTAGCACTTAGAAAAAAGTTTAATAAATATCTCAAATTTCAGGTAACACTTAACAAAATAATAAAAAATATTAATATGATAAAAAAAATTGATATGATAGAGAGAAAAAAATGAAAGATGTTGATACAGTATTTTAAATAATGGACTCTTTGTATATATTACTCTTCGTTACCACCTCAGCACAGCAATCAAATAAGCTAAACGACAAAATACTTGGTCTTGCTTTCCATACACACAAACCTCTCGTTGTGCGGTGAGTCCTAATCAATTAGTCCACATGTATTATGTTTTAATTGCGTTAATTGCACCTCTTAAGTTTTCTCTCTTTAATAATTAGATATACCTATCCTAATTCCATTCAATTTGATTAAAGTTAGTTTGTTAAGTTAGTCTTTTTCAGTAAAGAGTTTGTTACGTTAGTTTGAATGAAAATAAGATTCTTTTGAAAGGACCCTCTTTCCTAAAATAAAAAGTAGATAAAAGGGCCCTCTTAAATATGAAAAAAATTGGAAAATTCAATCTAGACAGTTAGAACTTAAAATAGTAAAATTACTGTATTACAATATATAAATTTTTGTTGGTAAAGACTAAAATATTCTTTACTAAAATTAATCTTATTCAAATCAAATAAAATTATTATAAAAATAAAACTTTCTTATTAAATATTTAATTGATGCATTTGTATATCTCTTGAGAACTAAACTTTTTACACTAATTGATCAAACGCTCAATAATCACAACAGTAACCTTCACAATAAAATTATGATTAAACCTGCTGTAAATTATTTTTTTTTATAAATAATCCTGATATAAAACTATCTGTATATTCATAATTCTAATCAACCTTCACATAATACAAACGTATACTCTTTTTATTTCAAAACAATTATAGTCTTATATTATTTTACACAGATATAAAAATAATAAAAAATAAATAAATAAAAAAGAATAACAATTTTATAAAATTAACTTATATTATTATTAATTTGTTTTTAAATTTTGCAGTTCACTATTAATATATAAAAAATATTAGTATTATATTAAAAGATAAAAATAATAATTATTTTGAGATTTTTTTTTTCTTACACAAAAATTATAAAGAATAAGAGAGAGTAATATTTTATAAAGATTAATTGGGACATAAACGCTTAACAATATCCAATCATGCAATAGTTTATCTGCTATGACCCGTGATATAAAGCCTGAATTTAGTACCTTTTTAAGATGCCAAGTTAATGGAGTTATGTTTAGGCCATTTTCTCTTTCCACCAATTCCAAAACTATGTAAAAGTAAAACACCAGTACCAAAGAAAAAAAAGCATGCTTTTTCAGCTACAAGCTTTCATTGTGTTGGGTGCTGCAAACACCCTCGCTCTGATGGATTTTGGAAGCTGGTGCGAGGAACATCTTTTACTCAAAGGCTCACACACTCACACCCCTAGTACCCATAGCTTATGGGCATGCCAAAGTTAAGCTCTTTCTCCCAACAACAAGGGCTTCAACACAACAACGTCTGTCTACTGAAAAAAACAGAAGAAAAATGCGTGGCCTGAAGCTAGTTGAACGCTTCAAGAGCACCCAAGTTCATGCCCTCAACTCAGAAGCAACTAGCAGAAGAAACAAGGCCACAGGGGGAGTCAGAGCCATCACAATCAGATCATTGGTGTCAAAGTCCAAATCCAACACAACAACAACAACAACCACCTCAGCAGTTGCAAACCTCGTTGTTCCTCTTCAGCTCCCTTCTGCTGACACTCTCGAACCTTCCATAGAGCCTTACCTTAAACCCACCAACCTCGTGGAGGCCTTGGCAGAACTTTACCACAGGCTAGAATGTTGCTGTCTTCAGTCTGAGAAAAAAGCATCACTGTGTGTGGAGCAGTTCACACTTCTGCGCAGCCTCGGAGACCAGAAGCTTCTGAGGAGGTGTCTCAGGACAGCACGGCAAAACGCTGAGGACGTGCTTTCGAAGGTTGTGCTTTCGGCATGGTTGAGGTTTGAGAGGAGGGAGGATGAGCTTGAGGGTGTGTCTTCTATGGATTGTGGTGGTTGTGTTCTTGAATGTCCAAAGGTGAATTTCGTGAAAGGGTTTAGTCCTTGTTCAATCAATGATAGGTGCCAGTGTCCACAAGGGACTAAAGAGGAAACTAGCAATGAAGAAAGTGTGTTTTTGTGTTTGCCAGATGAGGAAAAAAAGGATGTTTCTTTTTGCATTGGGAGTGAGGAAATTGATTGTGTTAAGTGGAGAATTGCAGCCCTTTCTGACCCTTTTAAGGCTATGCTTTATGGTGGCTTTGCTGAGTCCAAGATGAGGAAGATTGATTTCAGCAAAAATGGTATAGGCTCAAAGGGTATGAGGGCAGTGGTGTTGTACAGCAGGGCTAAGAGGTTGGACTTTTTCTGTGCCATGACTGTTTTGGAGCTTCTTTCCTTTGCCAATAGGTTCTGTTGTGAGGAGATGAAGGCTGCTTGTGATGCTCATTTGGCTTTATTTGTTGGAAGTGTTGATGATGCATTGACACTTATTGACTATGGATTGGAAGAGAGAGCACCACTTCTTGTGGCTTCCTGCTTACAAGTGTTGCTCAGGGAGCTACCAAATTCTTTGCATAATTCAAAAGTGATGAATGTATTTTGTAGTTCTGAGGGAATGAAAAGGTTGGCCATGGTGGGGTATGATTCTTTCTTGCTGTACTATTTCCTGAGCCAGGTGGCTATGGAGGAAATCATGGTGTCAGAAACCACAGTTATGTTACTAGAAAGGTTGGGAGAGTGTGCTACTGAAAGGTGGCAGAAGGCCCTTGCCTTCCATCAATTGGGTTGTGTGCTGCTTGAAAGGAAAGAATATAAAGAGGCTCAGCATAGTTTTGAGGTAGCAGCTGAAGCAGGTCATGTGTATTCTGTGGCTGGTGTGGCCAGAACCAAGTACAAGCAGGGTCAACCATATTCAGCCTATAAGTTAATTAGTTCTCTCATATTTGAGCACAAACCTGCTGGGTGGATGTATCAGGAGCGCGCTCTTTACAACATGGGGAGGGAAAAAAGTTTTGATTTGGATGTTGCAACTGAATTGGACCCCTCCCTTTCATTTCCATATAAATATAGAGCCCTGGCAAAGGTGGAGGAGAAGCAGATAAAAGCTGGAATTTTAGAGCTTGATAAGATTATTGGATTCAAGCTCTCTCCTGATTGCTTAGAAATGCGGGTGAGGATGTTTATTGCTCTTAAGGATTATGACAGTGCCATAAAAGATATCAGGGCGTTGTTAACTTTGGAACCAAATTATATAACTTCAAATGAAAAAATCTCGGGGAAATACTTGGTTCATCTCCTTAGCCATGTTGTACAGCAAAAGAGTCAGGCTGAATGCTGGATGCAATTATACGAACAATGGTCTTCTGTAGATGATGTTGGTTCTTTGGCTATTATACATCAGATGCTGGAGAATGAGCCTGGAAAGAGCCTGCTGGAGTTTCGCCAGTCTCTACTCCTTTTGAGGTAAGCACATCTATTAATCAAAACTATAGGCAGTATCTCTCTTCTTATAGTTTGAATTTTTATGGTATTTATTGCACATTGTTCTGGAACTGATAAGCTTATCACATTGTTTATTATACATAATGCTCTTGCTGGTATCTAGAGATTTGATTTATTTTGATTTTTGAGTGTGTCGATGCTTCCTGGTCTTTCAACCCCAGTTAATAAAATACAATATCTAGAGAATTCCTCACATTTATGAAATTCATAGGTTAAACTGTCAAAAGGCTGCAATGCGCAGTTTGAGGATGGCCAGAAACCATTCTAGCTCACTGCAAGAAAGATTAATTTATGAAGGATGGATTCTATATGATACTGGCTATCGGGATGAAGCGCTGGCTAGGGCTGATAGGTCAATTACAATTCAGAGATCATTTGAAGCCTATTTTCTGAAAGCATATGTGTTAGCAGATACAAGTATGGATCCCGAATCTGCTTCTTATGTTATTGAACTTCTGGAAGAAGGACTTAAATGTTCTTCAGATGGTCTTCGCAAAGGACAAGTTAGTGACCTCATCCACCATCCCTAATATTGATTAAGTCTTCTTGGTTGTCCAGTCATTTGATTGTCTTCTGCAATATTTTGTAGGCACTAAATAACTTAGGGAGTATTTATGTAGATTGTGGTAAGCTTGATCTTGCAAAAGCATGCTATGAGAATGCCCTTGCAATTAGGCACACAAGAGCTCATCAAGGTCTAGCACGGGTTTATCATCAGAAAAATCAACGAAAAGCTGCATACGATGAGATGACCAAGCTGATTGAAAAGGCAGAGAGCAATGCCTCAGCATATGAGAAACGATCAGAATACTGTGACCGTGAGATGGCAAAGGTTGACCTTGATGTAGCTACCCAACTGGATCCTTTAAGGACATATCCATATAGATACAGGGCAGCAGGTACTTCACCTATCTTTCATTCTATACCATCTGTCATGTTCTTTTTAATTGGAAACTGGGACTTAGTTAATAACTGGGTTATGACATACTAATCTACTGTTAGTCATCCAACTTGCTTTCATTTACTACAGAAAACTTGTTAAACATGAAGTATTTTTATTTTGAAACTTGATGTTCTAATTCAGTGTTTTATAACCTGTTTCCTATGTTACTAACAACAAAACACTTGTGTATTGGATTTCTTGGCATGGCCAAGCCCTGAAGCCTAGAAATATGTAATGTGACTGTTCAGTCTGTAGTTTAATTTGTACGTTAAATACTAAGTCCATCTATATTTATAAGTTGATTCCATCTGTATTTGGGTGGTCCTCAATCTTTGAAGTTGTCACGATCACACACTACTGCTATTGTGGTTAAATACAGATTGAGACCCTTTGCAAGTTTTTATGAGGGATAGAGTATCATTTTCAGCAGAAAAATATAAATTCCATGCATATTTTTATGATTGTTCATGATTAAACCTTGTTTTTATTTTTGACAAGTTAATGGCTTGATTTTGTCTAATTTAAGTATGTCTTTATAAGATTTTACCCACAAGTTAATGAGTCTGTTGTGGCACCACGTGTAAGTCATTGATCTATACACACTATTCCTCTCTTTGATGCTTGCATCTTGATGGATTCTAGTTACTCATCACTATGAAATATATCAATAGCTACAACTGACACTAGGAAAGTAGAAACTGAAAAACTTGCTGAAAAATTTGTTTTCAAAAGTATTACCATTTAATATAGCATCAAGATTTTTGGTCACTGTCTTAATGGTGAAGAGGATAATTAATGTGTGGCTTTAAATTTATCAACATTTGACCTACACACCATAAGTTAAATTTAATGGCTAGATTAGTGACACAGACTTGTTAAACTGAATTTTTTCTCATATAAAATGTCACATATAAACCAGTGATGATGGATGAGCAAAAGGAATCTGAAGCTGTTGATGAGCTCACCAAGGCCATAAATTTCAAACCTGACTTGCAAATGCTTCATCTCCGAGCAGCATTTTATGAGGCAATAGGGGAACTATCATCAGCTCTTCAAGATTGTCAGGCAGCTCTATGCTTAGACCCTAACCATACAGACACACTTGATCTGTATCAAAGAGCACGGAAACTAAGCTTTTAATCATAAATGACATGCACATCAAATGGCTAAAATGTGGAGATCTTGATTAGGAAATTGCTGGGACATCCCAATTTTGTTAAGACACAAGGAGAGGACATGGATAATCCAACTGTTGAAACAATGCCAAGACCCCCCTAGAAGCAATACTTAGATGATTCAAGGAAAAGATGGAGTCATGTGTTTCACGTGATCAGATAGGAAGATGATTCAGGTGTACATCAGAAGATGTTCAGAATGAGAATAGTAACTCCATTGATATAATATAGATTCTTGTGAGCCTTGTGCACATAATTTATCTCACACTATTCACACATTTGTACAGTGACAGGGTTATGATTTATAGAGTGATTCACACTTTGTTTCCTACACTATAATTTATTGTTCTTGATGAAAGGTTTTATTTTTCTGCGTCTTACCAAAGAAAATGACAAGTAATGTGTTTCCAACTCATCAAATAGTAATAATTGATGATGATGATGATGATGATGAGCTACTAGACGTCACAAGCATTTCCATGTCTAGCATTTTAGAAACAAGGAAACACTAGTTATGCCAACTATGTATTCACAATACAAAATGAATTTGTTTCCTTCTCCCAGTAAGCAAACATAACACAGCCCTTTCCCCTGCCCCAACAACAGTTTCCCAAAAGAACATATTCGAAAGGGTATTATTAAGGAAGCACTCTCTGTCTCTGTCCTTCCAAACAATAACAAAAATCAATTCCTCTACAATGAGACAAATGTTATTTGTTCTTTACATGCTTCTTCTGTTGGCTTCAAAATAATAGTTTAGAAATAATTAGTATAAACATAAATATTTCAAAAGTGCACGAAATCCAAATTTAGAGTAACTGCACAAATTAGCATTCCACTTTTATTTGGGTTATAATATTAATGTCTCAACTTGAATCAGTGGATGTAATTGCCATTTCTGCCCACCAAAGTGGTGATGCTTTTGGATTTGCTCCATCAGGCCCCATAGCTGTGAGTTCCTTGAGTCTAGATGTAACTTCTTTCATAGTCGGCCTTTTCTCTGGATCTGGTTGTACACAGTTTCTTATAACTTCAGACCATTCCTCAATTTCTTCTTCCTGCAAAGACTTCAGTCTTAGATCCACAACATCTCTTAAGGATTTTCCCCACCTTAAATATTCTGCTGCCCAATCTGCCAGAAGTTCACTGTTCCCAGCAAGGGGAATTCTCCCTGTAATCAACTCAAACAATATTATTCCAAAGCTGTAAACATTGTCCTTGGTATCTTCTGATGATGTTTCCAAGAGTTGCGTGGTTGCAGACCCATTCTTTGTAGCGCACATGTCATTCCATAAACTAAGATCTGATATTTTAGCAGCATAATCTTCAGTAAGGTATATAAAGGAAGATTGCAGGTTTCTATGGGCAATGGGTGGTTTCAACTCATGCATAGACTCTAGGCAGTAGGCTATTCCCATAGCTATCCTCATTCTCATTGTCCAATCTAGTTCTTCTCCTTCTCTAACTGCAGCATATGCAAAAATAAAGTCAAAACTCAAAACAACTTTAAATTCCAGTGCATATTGCAAACAATTTTCAAGATGCCAGGCCTAGGGAACTAGTCCTGTCTGAATAAAGTTCTCCATAAACACTTACAGGGAAAGAAAATTAGATAAAATGAATTGGATTGAACTTCTTCAATAAATTATAATCAACTTATGTACTTTCCTTTTATTGTTCTCATCTGACTTCTCAAAAAGTTGAGGTTCATAAGTTGGTTTTTATTTATCAGAGGAGTTCAATTAGTTTTATTTTCTTATTTTTCTCTTATAAATAATTATGGAGAATATTATTTAAACAGGGCTAATTTATATTTTTGCTACAAAATTCAAGCCATCCTCACAGCCTGCTTGAAGAAGTTAGGTTGCTATTAGCCTGTAATAATCAAAGGAGGATATGGTTGTGGATGTAAGTAAATTTGATCAAAATGTCACTCACTGTGCAGATGCTCAAAGAGTGTTCCATTCGGAGCGTACTCAAACACCATCATTCTTGAGAATGGCTTATTCTCTTCACAATACCCAATAAGATTCACAAAATTCTTGTGGTTCACTCTAGATAATGTCGCAATCTGCAACCATGCAAAGATTAGAAGTAGGATTAAAATTTATTGTGCATTTGCTACATTTGTGGCTAGCATACCTTCTTTCGGAATTGAGCTTCCATACTTTTTGACCAGTTTTGAGCTGTGGTCACTGCAGAGGATGCTACAGCTATCTCAACTCCACTGGAGAGAGTCCCCTTATACACAATTCCATCAGGAAGAGAACCAATAATGTTACTGAAATATTCAGAAGCTGCTTCAATTTCACCTCGTTTGAGACTTGGCACACCTAAATCACACATAATAAACGAGTTAACTAAATCCCACAGAAAGAAATAGTTGTGAAGGGTGGAAGGACTAGAAAACTAACTTTATTCTTTGTATTGACAGTGCATTTTAGAGTTTGAATGTATTGCTAACTGAATGAAGTAAATAAGATTCAAAATGACCTTGGAACTTGCAAGCATAAATTACCTTTTACAAAAGCTTTCTGCAGCTGGCCACTCAACCCTGTCGACCAAGGTTTAACAGCCACAACCTTCCTACTTTGGAAGCAAGCAAAAATAATGGCTGACAACAAAATCAATAAGGAGAAGCCCCCAACTGCAGACCAGATTATCACCGAATGATGTATTTGATTGGAACTATCTGTGTTCCCTTGGTTAGAAATTGATGAAGGGCTAGGCGCCCAATTAAACTCGGGTGGTGTAGACACAGTGACAGGCGTGTTTACTGGGGGTGGGATGTCTGTAGTTGGTAACATTAATGGTGAAGGAGAGGGTGAAGGAGCAAAAAAAATACTGGAGGGTGATGGAGATGGTGATGGCGAATATGATAATGGAGCTGATCCTGGTGAATATAAAGGACTTTCTGATGGTGATGATGAGAAAGGCTCAAAATCTGGTGGTAATGAAAAAGGGAAATGTGATGCTGATTGTTTAAGTGTCCCTTGGTTAACATCCCCTTGGATTCTGGGTGTATTAGCAGAATTTGCTACCTTGAGAAGTTGCCTCCTGTATGATCTATCCCCATGTTGGCTAATGCGCCTGAGACAAGATTGACAAAGGCAAATAGTTTCAAACTTGAAGTGAAGATGAACTTCACAATGAAAGAGCACGTTTTAAGCAATATTGGACTGAAGATTATTTTCATGTTACAGTTATGTTATGATAAAAAATTATGCCATTCAACCATTTACTAAGGAACTGTTCATCAAATCCAAATTCTTATATTGATGAACTCAGAAATCTGTTTTGTGCAATCCATCATCATATGCTTACAGTAAATTACATCTGCTGACAAATAATTCTCTAGTGGTGGCACCAGTTAGTTGTTCTTCATTGGCATGAAATTCAGAATTCATCTTGAGCTTATACAGATCTGTAGTTAAGTTGGCTAGATAGTAATTGTTGTCCAATAAACTGCAGTACAAATTTGATGACATTACTAGTCAACCGAAGAACATGATAGGAAGAAAATATTTGGCATGAAAGGATCAACTTACAGAGTGGTCAGGGATGACATATTGCCATGATCCAATGGAAGTGATCCACTAAAGTTGTTATATCCCAAGTCAAGCACTTCCAACTCCTCTAAGTGTAGTATCTCCTTAGGAATTTCTCCAAAGAAGGTATTGTTGCGCAAAATGCTGCGGAGAATACAAAGTGTACAAAGTTTGTTAAGGAATATTTCTTTCTAAAACATATGGATTGGCATGTGAACCATCATACATTGACTTTATGTGAGCCAGCTTTCCAATTTCTGGTGCTAGTGTTCCTTCAAGACAAAGGTCTTTTAAATTCCTGCAAGTTGAATATTCATGATCAGAGCTCACTGTATACTTTATGCACTAACGGAGAGAAAAATATCACAAGACCACCGTTGCATTTGGATGGAAGAGTTTGGAAGGAAAGAAAGGTAGTAGAACATTTCATTTTGAGATTTTTTTTTTACTTGAGAACTTTTTAATGAAAAAATAAGATAAAATATGTTATAAATCCATCAATTTTTTTGGTCAAAACTAATCTTAAACCCTATACATTTAAAACAGTGATTTTGATTTTGTTTTTTTTATAAGTGACAGATGTTGTCTCTTTTCCTATCCTAAGTTATATAAAGAAAGACAAATATGTTTGGATAAATTTATCTAAGAGGACTTTTAAGAAAAGAAAATAAGAAAAAAATGAAATTAAATTTTCTATAAATTAAAACTAGTTTATGTATAAATTAATTTGTAAAAATTATCTCATGCAATTTTTTTAAAAGATGAAAATATTTCTACAAATTATTTTGTATATATGTTAATTTGAGTTTATAGAGAAATTATTGTTTTCTTTCTCTTAGAAGCTAGAAATCCTTATGGATAAATTTACCCAAAGAAACCTATTCACTAATTAATAAAAGAAATATATAAGGATTAAAATCATCAGTTTTAGATGGGAAACATCACTCAATCAACAGGAAAAAAACAAAGATAAGTAGAAATAAAATATAAAGGTTCTAAGAAAATAGGGTGCATTTAAAGAATAATAAAGTGTTCATAAATATTGACAAAAGATCGAATATTTCAACTTAGATCAGTGAGATGTAATATATAAGCATATGAATCAATAAATACAAAATTATTAAAACTCAGTCATTTGATTTTATCAGCGAGTATTTATAAGTTGCATTTGTTAACACTCACTCATTACTTTATTTTGAAGTAAACATTGCCCTTTAAAATACCAAATCCGACAAAACAGGTATACTTTAACAAACAGAAGAAAATTTCTCAAAAAAAAAAAAAAAACATTAAAAACAGAAGAAAATTATGCATGACTAAGAGATTACTAAACTCAAATATGAGTTAAAATACCTAATTTCACACAGATTCAGAATCATTAAATTATATTATTTCATACAAAAAAAATGCATTTTCTAAACAACTCTTAATCATATTGATATTTATTGGAGATGGTGCTCAAATTTGAATTTAAAAATATTTTTGAAATAATAATGTTAAATAGGGTTGAATTAGGTGAAATTTGTTTATATTTCAATCCACACAACTTGAGCTTTATTTTTTTTTAATCGGAGTCCAGAGGAAAAAAATATTTGCTTATTACTTAATATAAACAATTCGGTGTAATATTTTTTAAAATCATATTTTAATTATAACATTTCGTCATAAACATTATAATTATTATATTATAAAATGAGATTATTTTGTCAATTTGACCGAGTTTCATTATTTGTAATATAAAAGAAGATATTAACATTATAAAAGTTCAATGGATGTATCCTTGGTGCATGACTATTAGTCTGTTGTAGAAATAGTAAACAAGAACAATAAAGAATAGTTGATAAAATGATATTGTATTGCCTGAACTTTTGGTGGTGGTTTATTGGTCTCGGTTATGGCATATTAATAACTTCTCTATTAATATCAAGTAACCTTGTACTAGTAGACAGCTTTGTACATGGATTTGGCACTCATCTTGCCATATTTTATATATATATATATATATATAATTTTTTATGGTTTAAAAAAATAAAATAATACAACCATATTCTGGGTTATCATTCTCTGGATGCTTATAGTGATGATGTTCATTGAACAAAAATGGAAGGAACTTCCTGTATTGGGGCACATGCATCGTAAGTTAAATCAGCCAAAAATTAACGCAGTAATTCAGTTAAAAAATACTAAATATTATTTTTAATTTTCATTATGAAAAAATCAATGAAGAAAAATTATAAGCTTGATGAAGGATTAGATTAGTTATTAAGGATTAGATTAGTTATTATCTATATATTTCAGACTATCCTTTTTTAATTTTTATCTTCTGCATTTCCCCTCTTCTTTTATCATTTTCTTAATCTTATTTCTCCTTTTTTTTTTTCATCTTCCTTCTTTATTTTTTTTTCTTTAAATTTTTTTTTATCTATTATTAGATTCATTTAAGAATGATCTTAATTAATTTGAATTAAAAGTGTTGTTAATATTGATTATTAAAAAATCAACTTTCCCCACACCACACCGCAAGAAGACGGTGTCTGCCGGCCAATTTAAGAGGGGAAATCAAAGCTTAATGGACCACACTTCCCAGGGCCCAGCCAATATTAAAGCCCTATTGTGTAACGAGACCAGTCAAAATGCATTCAAACGTGGCTTAAAACAGTGGCAACAACGTCGAAAAATCTATTCAATGACGTGTTTAAATTCAAACGCAAGTGTCAGGTCACAGATGAGATTAGTGACATCTCCTTTAATTGGCCTCATCAATTTTACTATTTTTCCTCTCACTAATCTTGCCAGAGAAAAATAAACATTTGTTGCAGAAATTATTTTACTAGTTACCTTAGTCATTATTTTGCATCTTAAGGAATAGATACTTTCATGTTCAATTCAACTTGACATAGAGTGCATGTGACTCACCTTAAAAATATATGAAACTACAGCAAATTTGAAGAAAACCTAAAAGTCATTACAAGATATAGTTTCTAGTACAGAACCAAACAGGCCCATAGTTCATGTCTAGCAAAATGCAAAATTCCAATTAACTTTTACGCCCCATATCGTTGAGAACACTTGGAAATGCTGGCAAATTCCTTTTCTTGTAAGATAGAGAGATGAAAAAAGAAATTATAGTTGTATCTTAATTTGTTATAACTTTTTGAGTTAAATATATTTTTCATACATGTTTCTTCTTTAGTTTATTAATTTAAATGATGTGATATTTTATTAGTTTATTATCAGTTAATAAATCAAGACTAACTAAAGATATCAAAATCAAAATATTAAAAATGACATATAATAAAATAAAATAAATATTATAGATAATACACTGAAAAAAAAATCTCGATTATTGAAAACATATCTGAACTTAACTTTTTGGTTTAATTTTGGTACACCGAGTTCACTCTATTAATGAATTAAAAATATTTTAAATGTAACTTTTAAAATTATTACTAAAAAATAATATATTTTAATTATATAACAATCCATAATAACGTAAAAGTCCGTCACATCTTTAATATATTCTAATTAAGTTCTATTTATTAGTTTTTTTTTTTAATTTTAACAAATTTGATATGGCGAGAAAAATGTGAGTAAATGTTAATTATATGCAGACAAAAATAAGAGTTTTATAACATGCTCGATCACAAAATTGGAATGTTTAGTGGTGAAATGATTGTTTTTCTCAATAATTACTTTAAAAAAGTTAAAAATATATCTTCCTAAGTAGAAATTAAAACTGTAATAAACTAAGGAGAATAAAAAGAAGAAGAGTATGGATGATGAGAAGCAAAAGAAAGAAGAAAAAAGAGAAAGTAAAGAGAAAAGAGATTAATTACTTACAAGGTGACAACATAACCATGAAAACACTCAACACCGAACCACGAGCAAGGTTCAACGTCGCCATCTGCGCCACTCCAACTTGATAAAGCCCCCTGCGGGTCACTCACCACTCTCTCCCTCAGCGCCAACAGCGCCAAGCCTGCGCCATTCCAAACGACACACCGTTTCGTAAAGACTCGCTTAGTTAAAAACAACACCAAACTAAAACGAACCACCTCAGCGCCGTCGTTTACATAACCATTATTAATTACCTTCTTCGCTCTTGAGCGTGGCACAGAGACTCTGTTTCTGGCTCAACGCGAAAAACAGCGTTAGCAGCAGCAACTTCAACGGAGTGAATGGTGCCATGGTGAGATGATGAAGGAAATTACCAATTCCCTGTTGTTCTGGCTAAGGGAAAGAGAAGTGACATACATGGAGAGAGAAAATCAGAGTGCTATCTATATAGGCACAATAATACAAAATAATATTAATTCAATTACTAATCACGGTATATATAAACCTACGTAGCATTGCTCTATTTTAACTTTAAACGGTTCCTCTATCTTATCAAAACATGTTTTATGAAAATTCTTTAATAGGTATTTTCAAGTAAAGCGTCCAATCGTGTCATTAGCTAATTTAGTGATTGATATTAATAAAAAAAACAAGTATTTGTTAATTTTTTTAGTATAAAGTATTACTGGTTTCTATAAAAAAAATATTTAGTAATTTTAGTATAATTAATCAATATTTGAAAACATGATTAGTCATCTTTGATAAATTCTCTATTCTTAATTAGATTTTTTTATGAGATTTAAATCCAAAATTTTATTTAAAAAACTTGAGTTCTATTTCATCCGGAGAAGTAATGTATAATATTATTATATTAATAGTTACATATTGAATTTGATAATTAATTGTCAATTAATTTAATTATATAATTTTTTCTTGTAAATTTGATTATAATGCTGTCAAATCAATCAACTTAATATGTAAATTTGATAATGATTTTGAATAATAAGAATCAAATCAAATTGATTAAGATTCACTAAATCTAAAATTAAATTGAGTGATAATTATTAAAGTTATGAACGCAGTTGTCTTCTTAGTATATTAATAACTAATTTGATTAATAATTATTACATAAAAAATTGAATTGTTTTTTCATAATTCAAAATAAAATGAACGGATGATACTAGTTTAAGGAATTAAATTAAGATTTTATTTTATATTTTTCAACGATTTTAACCTTTATTTTTTACTAGAAAAATATGTGGTCTTGATTAAGTGACTTTATTTTTTATTTTTAAGTGAAATTTGCATTATTAGGTTAATAATTGATTTTATACACCATATCTTAATTATATTTGCATTATACTACATATTAGTATAATTTTTAAATTTATTATTTTTATATGTCAGCATCGTATTATATTTGTGTGCTTTTGTGCGTAGTGCGTACTGTGTTTAGTTGTTCCAAACTAATGCTTAAAATTAAATTACATAGGTTGATTGCTTCAAAGTCTACCTAGGTTGAACCGATTAATGGGTTTAGTCACCGGTTTGTTAGTTCGACCAACTGTCTAATAAACAAAACTATTATTATGCCAAAAGTAAGACAAAAAAAATTTAAGAAAATATGTCATGCAGCTAGCTTAACATAGAAAATGACTTCATAGTTTGGTTAAGAGTACAATCTATCGAAAATCTTTACCTTTTTTTAATATAAAGATAAGTTAAGAAGTGCTAGAAAAGAAGCAATCAAACAACGAAGTAGCAGCACAACGGACTATTCTCAACAACCCAAGGTATTAGAACAACACAGGATGAAGAAGAAATATATGACCCAAGAAACACTGAGATTTTCTTTAAAAAAAAAAAAAAAAACAACGCAACGAAAAGAGTGTAAAAATCATTTTCTTAAGATGGTCATAATATGATTACAAGAAAAAATTGGATTCACTCAAAATTTGAATAGCTCGCCAAAGATGGCAATTATTTTTTATTTAATTTGTTTAATCAGATCTTGATTTGAGTTCTTAAGGAACTCAAATGTGAAATCATGTGTGTTAAAAAAAAATTATAATCACTCAGCAATTATTCGTGATTGATTAATACTATTTATAAAATCAATGATGATTAATTGAATAAAATAACATTTATAAATGGAAATGAATATAAAGCAAACTAAATATTAACAATTTTTTACACTGTATTAAATTCGGCTAATCGTGTTGCCAAAAAAATTCGGCTAACCAAATCAATCAGTATTAACGTGCTGTAAATCACATCTAGCTAAGGCTAGATTCACAATTTAAGTTTGAAAACATACAATTACATTTTATCCCTTTTTTTATATAATGGCGGTGTTGAGGTTAGAACTTATGAGTTCATGTAAATTATTCAAATTTTCACCGCTAAGATGACCTTAGAAGGTTAAAAATATTATTACGGTGCACACAAATAACATGATTTCTAATTAAAAAACTTAACTGTGTTTTTAATTTCTGATAATTTATCTAATTTTGTTTTGGCCCTTGTAAAAAAATTGTTACTTCATGTTGTTAGAAATTAATAATATGGTTAATAGTTGTTGATGTTAGTAAATGTCACATAAGCAAGAATGTCATGTCAATTTTGTCATGTGAGCAAAAATAAATGTCAATAATGCCATATTTTATGTGGATTTTCTTTTTTTTCATTACCTACCAAATTACTTAAAAGAGTCATCTCAATTTTAGTTCCTTTTCTTTCACTTATCTTCCTTTCCTCTCACTTCCTTTCTTAAACCAAATAAACCATCATTAACCAAAACCTTATTCGATTAAGCTTTCCACCTTTATTAATTTGAACCCATTTTTCTTCTCTTACCTTTCCCCTCCCCGTTTTCTTTGCCTTTTTTACTTGCCAGTAGGCAGCATTAGTAAAAACAAAAATTAACATAATGATACGTACGACTATTATAAGAATGTTAACATCCTTAATTTATAAAAATAAAATGTTATCATCCTAATTTTTACCTACATATTCACAACTTTTGCAAATCATATCAACCATCCAAATTTGTTATCTTTCGTTTACATCGGCTACACCTTCTTCATTATCTTCGTCAACCCAAGCAAAATAGTTAATAACATTTATTTCCATCATTCTACATAAAATTTCTAACAATCAAATTCATATCCCAAATAATTTACTCATAAATCATATAGTTACTGGTGGCAAAGCACGAACGTAGAACTACCTCATTGGATACTTCCAAGTTCTAGTGATTCGAATCACTATATATTACTTACTACCAGGGTAGAAAAATCCCGTGTTACCACAATTGAACCTTGAATTTCCACTCTAAACATGTCTTCTAAAGATCAAAACGTAACACCTAAAGGGTATTGTCTTAACTTTTCATATATGTAATTAAGTACACATAAGAATAAAACATATATGATATTATTACTAAAAAAATTCATTAATAATGCAAAGTCATACACCATTCCCGAGTAACATATTCATATACGTATCACAAGGGATTTTTCATGGTTTTCTAGACACGACACTTGTGATTTTTTCGTTTTTTCTTGTCTGCATAAATCGATGATTCCTCCACTGGATATTTTGTGATATTTATAGTAGCTCTTTAAGATTGGGGGCTGCATGAAAATGATGGAAGATGAGTTTCATATTGCGATTTCAAGATCAGATGTAGAAAAGGTGAAGGAAGATGAAGTTACCATTATAGAAAATTGTCATTTTTTGTCCCTAAAATTATCAATTTGGTCCCTGAGGTTAATTCCCATGACTAGGCAGTCAAGTATGGCACGATTGCCAACAAGACAGATAATATGACACATCAATATATTAGTTAATGAAGAATGAAGGTAGTTCACATCTATTTGAGTGACTAACGTGATGGACTTTTTCCATTTTTTCCCTAATTTTAAGGACATGTATAATGCCAAAATCAGTATTTTTTTTTCCTTTTTCTCATATTCATAATATAGTTTGAAGAAGTTTTTATTCTTACGGTAGACTATGTAAATTGTTAACCTAATAAAGAGGTAAGTCATATAATGGCGTTTTACTTAATGAATAAAAAGTCTTATTATAAGATCAATATTTAGCAATTGTTTCATGATGTATCATATTTTTTCATTAGGTTTTGATTTTGAAGCCTATTAGATTAATATAAGTTGACACTTAATTTCAGGTAGGGTGATATTATTGACGATATGTGCATCATTGATTTTATCATGACACTTTATTAATTTCCGTTTGAAATAACGCTTTCAAGGGTTTTACGTGTATTAAGAATTAAGTAAAATCTCCACTTTAGTATTCTACCTAAAACTAACCACTGTTTTAGTAAATGGTACTGTATTTAAGTTCGGACCAACAGTTTTGGTTCAAAAAACACTAATTTTAAACTTGAGCACAATACATATGAATTGAAGACCTGGATCCTCAGCACAGGCGCTCTATTTCTCTTTACTTTCTCCTCATCTCTCCATCATTTGTTTTCCTTTTTATTTTACTTTTGAACAAGAGTATGTTACCAAGAGCTAGATACAAAGAGAGGTAGAGGTCGACCAAAACTTACCTGGGGAAAGGTAGTTAAACAAGACCTAATGGAGTGGGATTTAGATTGGCGGACGGTATGTCTTAGGATGGAGTGGAGAAAAGCGATAAGTCTGATGGAGGATTAAACCCTTTAGTAGTTCTATGTTCCAGTTGTTCCCTGTTTTAATTCTTTTATTCTTCTTTTCTCTTCTCCTCTCACCATTCTTTTATTTTAACTCTGTTTCTCTCTTTTGTTTTATTTTCGATTTATCATTGGGTTCATCTACCACCGACCCCAATTAATTTGGGTTAAAGGTGCTGTTGATGTTGATGTTGATGTT
>PYAF01004197.1:713713-726197 GCA_007407185.1 Glycine tomentella
AAACCCTTTAGTAGTTCTATGTTCCAGTTGTTCCCTGTTTTAATTCTTTTATTCTTCTTTTCTCTTCTCCTCTCACCATTCTTTTATTTTAACTCTGTTTCTCTCTTTTGTTTTATTTTCGATTTATCATTGGGTTCATCTACCACCGACCCCAATTAATTTGGGTTAAAGGTGCTGTTGATGTTGATGTTGATGTTGTGCTTTTACTTTTATTAGATTTTATTTATTATTTATTTTTGTTGAAGAGGCTAGAGAGTCTGGAGAGGGGATCTAATTTGATGAGTTCATGGTAGTGATTTCTAATGATTTGATAAACTAACTAAATAATAATAGAAAAAAAAAAAGAGATGAAACAAAAAAAAGGTTATGTCATTCATGTTTGTCCGGTCTAAAAGTAGTTCAATTAAACAAAATGCTAAAATGAAGTATAAAAAAAAAAGTGTCATATTGTTTGGTTTTGCAATATTTCTCTAGTGAATATAGTGTCTTCATGTTTGCCAAGTCCACCTGAAAATAATTTCTACGTGCATTTTTAGATATACAACCGTTGACTACTTATCATAGTATAGCCGTATAGGCCAAATCCTAATCTGAGGCTTAAATAATAGTATACATATAATCGGCTAAACATGTTATAAGCTCAAATTTGTAACGTCGCTATCCAATTTCATATCCAATTCCTTTAAACTAGAGGGAAACACTTGAACTTTGAACTGCTCCACACAACTCCACATTTGTATCATTTGATTGGACTATCTAATAAGAGCCTTCTTTATATATATTTATATATATATATATATATATATATATATATTGTGCAAGAATGCTGGCCTTCTATTTATATAACAATCATGACAAATAAGATTATAATTAAACTCTTCGAGAGTAGCTAGGACTTGCTATATATATACTATATACTATGAATGTCATGTGGACCAAAGTTATCTTAATTTGAGTTAAGAAATATGTGGTTCGGATTTGCTAATTTTGGGTTAATGATATGTTCCCAATCATTCTCATACAATGACGGAAACATGGGGAAAGAAGAAATGAGACTGTCATTACTTGAAAAACAAGTACAGAAGTTGGGTTGGAGATGTGAAGTGTAATATTCCATTTGGCAATTAGATGAGGGATAATGATATCCAACCTTCTTTCAAAGTGACACGAGTAATGTAAGATCATTTGCCCATTCTTTTCACATTCTATTTTCACAAATTTAGAATAAAACAAAATTGTAGACCAACTTAGGGTAGACAAATCTTTGGGGTATAATTTGTAGCAAGTTATGAACCTTAGATATATATTGACTGCGACTCAATTTCAACTCTAACTGTGTATGAAAAAACGATGTTAAGAGAGACAAATGCCGATGTGAGTGTATATTTTTTACTCCTAAAGTGAGTGTGTAAGGATAAATGCAAATGTGACCGTTAATAAATAAATAAAAAAATCAATGACTCTCTAAAGGTTGAACTTGTTTGCTTGCACACTCCTTGTAAACCCGAGCATGTACTTTTAATTTTCATCACTAACATGAACAATGGCGAAAATGTTCATTAAATAATGGTGGCAAACAAATGTAACATGTTCCAAATTATAGTTATAAAATATGAAATTATATATAGGTGTAACCATACCTTGGGTAAGAAGAAGAAAAAGGTGCAACGTTACCTACACATTTTTATAAGCAATTATCCAGGCTCGGACCATCAAGATTTATATGATAAATAAAATTCTACTAAGCCCCTGTTAAATTTAGAACAAATTAATTGTCATCCCTACTTAAAATGTTTCTTCTATATTTCAAGATGTAGATATTCTCCAAACATATTAACCTTTGCTTATACCAGTTTTATGGGTCAAAATGAGGAGAGAAAAAGAGCAGAGATTCTTCTTCTTTTAGAATGAGTAAGAGATTTCTTTTTCTTTTTCTTTAGTTTTTTTTCTATACAATGAGTAAGAGAGTTCTTATTCTAGAAGCATATAAGGATTTTTATTCACTATCTTAGTTGGCTCATTTTCCTATCAAAAGAAAATTCAATTTTAAAATTTAGACTTAAATGTCTAAATGTGAAATTTGAATTTAATTTATTTAGCTAAGTTATAATTTAATTATTTTCCGGTATTAAATATTTCCTTAAATTATTTTCGTTATGCACATTTTCTTTTTCAATTTGTAATTATACACTCAAACTCAGTCAAACAAATTAGATTTTATTAAAATAAATAGATTTGGTTCATTCAGAATGTGATTGTTGATTGAAAAATCAATACCTAAGATTGTAATAAAATACATACAGTAAGTTAAAAATCTTAATCAATAATATTTTATCATCACACTCCACATTTTTAAAATGCATGCACTTGACGATTTATCCTTTAAAATGGACTAAATCCAAACTAATAGTGCCAAACTAATAAAAGTTGAGATTAGTTAATTAGTTAATTAAATAAATAAAATTAATTAAGTATTTAATAATAAAAACTTAGTGGGTGCCTGAGAATAACTTATTTCTAAAAAATAGTTTTTTTAAATAATAAAAATAAATGATTATTCCTTTAAACTAACTTAAACTTCACCAGTTCAAAATTTATTAACTCATTAATATCTAGGTTAGTCTTCTTTATTATAATTAAAAATAGACTAGGCAACCTCCCTGTTCCAGCAGAAAACGGCTTACGACCTTTGCTAACTCATAATGAGTACGACACGGATAATTCATCTCTACGCCACACCATAGCCAATTGCTACTAAATCTTCAGTAAGCTTTAGGAAAAGCTACTTCTTACGTGACAACTTGCTTTCTATTATTCCACTGTTCCATCATACAAGAGCTTGTTGTTATAGCACCAGAGATTTTCAAACCAAAATTGTTAAGTGTATTTGGTTTAAAATTAGCATAACTTTTAATGCATTCCAACGAAAAAGTATGTCTTGCTTTGAGTTGAACGAACATTTGAGCTGGTTCATGAACGTCAAAAGAAACATGTTATTATGTATATATATAAAATTAAATTAAAAAAACAAACATGTCATTAAATGGTTAGAAATTTGTACAGTCGAAAATGAAAATTGTGTAGTATTAAATATCACCCATTTTGTCTGTCAAATCTTAAACTTTTTTTTTTCTTTCTTCCTATTTTAACAAATTTTTTAACTAAAACGTATTACACAAACATTAACATGGCATGGTAAAAGATTCGTAACGATGTTCTTCGAATCATATGGCACAACCATTTTCAAACCTGTCTCTCGGGTAATTGTTACACATGGGATTAGTGTTGACCAATTTGAACGATCCTAACTAAGTGGTATAATTGGTTAGTTAATTTAACTAACCGTTTAAACTATTAAACCATAAATTAAACTTAATAGATTTCTAGTGAAAACCCCTTGTTCAGCTATACCAATTAGCAAGCACAACTACAAAATTGATATTTAACATCGATTTTAAACCAATGTTAAAACAACCATTGTTAAAAATATGTCATTTTTAACATCAGTTATAAAAATTGATATTAAAATCCACTATATATCAGTTCTCTTCAAAACCAAGGTGATATAGTAGCAAATAGACAAAAAAAGCAAAAATGACATAGATTTTGGTCCAAATCGATATAGAAAGTGTATTTTTTACATCAGATTTTTCTATAACCAGTGTTGTATAGTCATTTTCTACATCGTTTAATTACATAACTGATTTCGAATGTCATTTTTAAAAAAAAATATAGCATATTCTCTTTATTTCCTTCCATGTAATTTTAAAAGATACATTAAAAGCTTAAATAAAAATTTTAATGAACTTCTATTAACAATATTTGGTTCTCCATTCATCTCCTTAAACAAAAATGGCTAGCTAAGACAGAAACCAAACTGGGAAAAGACGATCATGACGGCGACAACGAAGTGGCCCAAGATGGTGAAGTCGAGGTCGTTGGAGGAGGAGATTTTGGAGAAGCCAGTGAAGGAGTCAAGCTTGCGACGGGTGAGGTTTGGGGTCGCAAGGTTTGGAAATAAGGGTTCAGAGATGAGATGAGAGTGAGAGTGGATCAGAGTGAGTGCAAGAAAAGGGCGAAATTGATTCAATATGGGAAAAACAACATTGTTTTTTCTTTTTTATGAAAATCGACGTTAACATCAATACACAACATCGGTTTCAGTTCTTGAAAAATCGATGCTAACAAACTCGTGTTATTTACAAATATGTTGTCGTGCTTTTGTTAACATCGATTTTATCAAAAATTGATATTAAATAAACGATGTTAAAAACATTCTTTATAGTAGTGAAGTGTGTGTTTGGATTTCCATTACAAAAGAAATTGAACACCAATATGCCAATTTTCTTCTATGGTACATTAAACTTCATGTAAACATAAATCCAAACATGTTATATAGTCTATCTAGAAATCAACTCTTAAAAATATATATTTATTTTCCACTCAAAATAGGTTGAAAATACATTTTATTTTAGAAATTGCATGGTTTAAGGCATTTTTGTTCCAATTTAGCCTACTCACTCCTTATACTTTGGGGATATATATTTTGTGTGTCTGGAAGTATATATTGATAAATTAATATATTTATTCACATTTTAATTTGTATATATTTAAATACTTATTCTTATTTAAAAATTTAAATAAAGGATTTTATTATTTAATTTTCCTCTCAAAATAACTATATTCCTAAAACATTTTTTATACTATTTATAAAAGACAATATTACTCAAATTAGGTATGACCATTATATGAGTGATAAAAACAATCACATGTTAGTAGATTTAGAGATTCTATGGTGCTTAAAACATTTCTTTTGCCACACACAAAATTAGCTCAATTTCTCCTGTTTTGATCACTTGAATTACTTTTTTACCACTCATATAATATAACTTTAGAAAATATAATATAATAAATTTGGAAATACATCATGTTTTATTACATATTGTATTTTAATTTATAATATGTTAGCATGTTTTCCAAAATATATTTTATTACCTTTTTGAAAAGCTAAAGTGTTATTAACATAATACTATGTTTTTTTTTATTCCGGGGGGGGGGGGGGGGGGGAGAGAGAGAGGGACCAAAGAAAGAGAGATGAACAATTCTAGTTGAGTGAAAATTAGTGGAGACAATTTTTAAGAAAAAGGTTAACTCATAAAGTAATAAAAATATAATTATTTTATCAACATACATTACTGTACGTGCATGAAAGGTGTTCATTGCTTATTCTTTTTTTAGCATAAAAAAAA
The DNA here is from genome assembly GCA_007407185.1 of Glycine tomentella. NCBI lineage: Eukaryota > Viridiplantae > Streptophyta > Magnoliopsida > Fabales > Fabaceae > Glycine > Glycine tomentella. The sequence continues at coordinate 718,963 of PYAF01004197.1, forward strand.
AAAAAAAAAAGCCAAACCACTCAATCCAACCAAAGTTGCTTCCACTTTTTTCAAGGAGTAACTATTGACTCCAACCCTATTGATCCCTACCAACATGAGAAAAGACCTTTTTATCCTTCCCACTTCCCCTTCACCTTATTTTCACCCCACCAAACCCATCACCAATGCACCAAGGCCATGGGCCACCACCTCATTGCGTGACATTGGCCTCAATGTGCCACTGCCTTCTCAAACGGACCTCCTCACAACGTCACCACCTCACTGTGCGACCACCTCACCAACCAGACCTGATCGCACGACCCCCTCACTTTCCAGATTTGAACGCAACATCAGCATCAGCATCATGCGTTGTTCCCAACTTCATATCCGTGAGCGCGAGACCCCTCAACGGCCCAGCTAGCGCCATGTGTCCTCACCATCGTGTCCAAACACCACCATGTTGCTGCAGCTCCTTGCCTTGGTTCGCACACCCCCATTATCATTAGATATGTTCTCATAGAGCAGGAAGAAGAGGCAAACGGACAACCGAAATGTAGTTCCATTTTTTGGTAAAAAAAACAATAGAGTCATGATTCTGTTGTTTATTTTTATTGCACCCCCTTAAAAAAAATGACAACACAATTTTGTTTTGCACTGTACAACAGAATCATATTTTATTTTAATAAAATCATGATTCCATTGAAGATATTTTTTTTATTACAACGGAATCGGAATCTTGATTCCATTGTGTTAAGGGGGTGCTACAAAATATAATAATGGAATCACGATTTCGTTATTATGTTTGGGTGAGTAAAAAATTTACAACAGAATTATAATTTTGTTGTATTCATATACAACAAAATCACGATTTCGTTGTATTAAGGGGGACAAAAACTAGTGCACAACGAAATCATGATTCGATTGTGCATTTTATTCAATAGAATCACAATTATGTGGAGAGGATATTTTTGGAATAAAAAAGTTTCAACCCCTTAGTAAGGGTCAACAGTAATTTTAATTGGACCAATAGTAACTCCATTTTTTATCCATAAAGTCATTGGGCTTGAGACCTAAAGTAGCCATCTTAAAAAATTAACCAAGTCCAACCACAATTTTATAGTCTTTAAAAGATATCAAGGCATTAAAGTGGTCATAGATTAAACTAAATCAGTTTTAGACAAAAATAAAATCGAACCAATTAATTAGAGTTCGATTAGATTAAACTGGATTTAAAAAATTATCAATCAAAACCAACTAAACTCAATACTGACTCATTTGGCTGGGTTGGTTTGAGTCAAATATTTAAGTTGATATTTTGTATTTTTTGAAAAAATGATAAATAAATAAAAAAATTACTTTAAATTAAATGTTAAAGATAATAAAAAATTATATAAAAATTATTTTATTGGAGTGATTCAAGTCGGAAAAAAAAATACAGTACTGGAATTGCTTGAGTTAGATTGCGTAAAAATTAACTCTTCTACTAAATTCATCCCATATTTATACTTTTACCTTAAGTTAGTCTTATCATTAATTTAAATTAGACTAGTGGATGTGGTCTTCTATTGTGTAGTAGCATTACAATTACAATGCATCACATCATGGTGGCATTTTCCATGACCACATGAACTCCTTGTTGGGAAGCTTTTCTTTCTATATCGGGATTCAATCTCCCTTGTATATTGAGGTTTTTCTTGCTTTTGAAATTGCCATCCAAAATAATTGGAAGAAGATATGGCTGGAGTCTGACTCTATGCTGATTATTTGGGAGCTGAAAAACTCATCCCTTCTTCCTTGGTCTATCTGCCGGCAATGGAAAATCGCTTATTTTTTTTGTAAATAGAACCTTGCAGTTTTTCTGTCTTCTCATATTTATAGAGAAAGAAATTTTTGTATAGATGCTCTAGCTTGTCTTGGGGCTTATCCCTAATTATAGGGTTTTGTAACTTCTCACATGTGTCTTAGCCTAATCCCCCCACATTTTGTTAATTATGTTTTCTCCTCTTTTAATAATATTTGGAGTGGTTTGCTTTGGGTTCTCAGAAGAATGTCAACATAGTTGGCATGTTTCTATTCTCTCGTATGTTGATCCTCTAATTTTATAAAATAAAATAAAAATCCTCTCTTATTATTATTATTATTTAATAATATAGTATATTTATATTGGAAAGAAAAAGATTCAACTTTTTATTAATATTGGCATCAAACAATAAGTTCTGTTCCTTTAGTTGTTCCTATTTTTTTACTTATTAATATTCATTTTTTAAAATAAACGATAACTAATAGAAAACAACTCATTTGGCCCACTAACCACAAGGGGTTATATTCCTAATACTGTTTATTTCTTTCCTCACAAAGCCCAATTATGATGATATTTATTTCTAGGCTTTGCCAGTCCTAGTAACACACCGTGTACATCTTATATAAGATACTTCATTCTCATTTAGAAGTTTTTCTTCACTCCTAATCAAACAGAAAAGGACAAAATTTAAATATTTGAAAGAGAAAGGAGGGAACATGTTTTCTCGAGAAATTGGATGCTTCCTCTCCATTATTACATCCATGCAAAAAAGCACACCGGATCAGTCATGTGTTCACAATCCTTTCAATGAAGATACTTAAGAGAAGGCTAAGCTAAATCAGAAAGTTTTTGCTGGAAATAATAAAGAAAAACAAAACTAGCCAACCAACCAAATTTGTCAACCACTAATAATTTCATAATGAGCAAGGATTACTTTATAATAAAAGGTATGGCATTCGAGTCCCAACTATAAGAAGTTGCGTGCATGTCAACCAAGCTTTCTAAATATTTCATTCGTTTTCTTTTCATCTGTTTCTTTTGGAGGATAACACACAAATGAAAGAATATAATTTAATATTTTTATTTTATTATAGCATTTTTTATAAATATATTGAAATTATTTGTTAACTTGTTTTTTGTTAATAGGACTTCCATTAACGTTTTCTCTCGTTTATGACAAGTTTGTAAAGTATTTAAAAATTAAGATCAAAGTGTAACCGGAAAGATAACATCAATAGTTATAAACCTTTTAAAGGACAGAAATAAAATTGTATTTTTTTTCAAAAGGAGGCAAATAAAAAGAAACGAAGGGTGTAATTTTTTTTTTTACTTTTTAAATCAAAATTTGATAATTTGAGTCATTAAAGGATTTTTTTTTTATCAACAGTATAAAGGGTTTCTAGATAAAATTAAGGAACAAGACAACATATTTTTCATCCTCTAGGCTCTACTAGTATTGAACGCACAACCAAGTAGCATGTCAGCTTCGTCATCCAACTTAAAGAAAGTGACATTTATGACGATATCTTTATAAGTTTGGTGCGAAGTCTTATCCGTTGCCAAGCTGGTTATCATTATATGACAATTAAACGATCATATTAGAGTTTTAATGTTCAAACATTGGTGGTACATTAATAAGAATTAAAGCATATAGTAATTGCAGTTTTTGAATATCCCAAGTGAAGTGACAACTACATTGCCAAAAGAAAACGACTGAATTAGTAGTTTTCAGTATGCATGTGGATACTCTACTCTTGCTAACATATGTTGTCATCACCTATAATTGAAGTCCATGATTGTGGTGTAATAAGTAAGAACAAACCCATGAGTTAATACAAATCGTACAAGCTTGAATTAGAAATCATAACCAACTCATTGTGTTGGATACACACGATTCAGTGTATGCCCTGCTTGCTACATAGTTTGGTCAAATATTTGCAGCATGAAGGCCAATATTTATTATGGTTAGAAAATAGATATGGTGTTCTACAATGTTATTCTCCCAAATAAATAAAGAATTTCCAAAATGACAAATTAAATATTTAACATATGAACATATTCTATGAAGTGTAATTTTGGACATTAGAAACTCAGGTTTTAACTGATACAAAAAACTTGCTCAATATTGGATCATCAAAACATTAGTGCAGAGAATCTATTAGTTCTATTGAGAACTAATATTTTTCAAAAAAAAAAAAAAAATGACTGAACATCTTAGTGAGACAAAAACTCACTCAATATAAAATTTCCCTGTATATACGTAACAATTATTTGTAACAATACCCATCAGGCCATCACCGATTCAAAACCAAAACGTCTATAACAATTATCAGCAACTGCACAAATCATTTTATCAACACTACTCATGATTCAAGTTCATTTATTTTACGAGTTCACAATTTTCAACTCAAAATTCAATTCATTTAGTCTAAGTTTAACAAGCTAATAAATGAACCAAGTCTTGAATCTCTAATACTACCATCATACAAGCATCGGTGGATCAACTCAACTTTGGTGACTTACCTCGTCTAGAATCGAATGGGTGAATGAATGGCAGCTAAAATATCATATACCGTTTTAAAAAATAAAAACCCTTTACCAAAAGAAGAAAATATTACAGGCTTAAAAGAATCAAATCAAGAAAAGTGTAAAGGAATTCACCAAGTTTTTTAGATAAATGTACAATCTCCCAAATGCCATAGAAGGACATTCTGTGAATATTACAGTGGAGGGTTCCAATCCAACAACCCTAGACTTAAGCCTAAACTGGAACATAATAAAGACAAACTACTTCTAGCAAATGTCCAGAATGCATCCAAAACTAGCTCAAGATGACAATGAACAAGATAAATACTGGATCAAGTTACAGAAATTGACAATTACTTACCTAAATAAGGAAAAAAAATGCATACATATGTAGAATGATGGTAATTCTGTCTAATGTTTTGTTACATAGGGTTCTGGGATTGCATTATTGTTTCTCATCACAGTTGTTTCTCAGCACAGGCACAGCTCTTTGTAGTTTGGTCTCTTGTACTTTGTTTCTCATACTATAGTATTTAGCTACATCACTCTTCACTTTACACACACTTTTCGTGCAATTAATTAAAACAGTTACTATAACAACAGAAAAATTAATACTTTCCACATTTTTTGCACCAAAATGATTCTCACCAATTCCTACACAACAAGACACCAATCATGTGTAGTATGACCAAAAAAAATACTACAAAAAATGAAGTATACAAAATTCACTTCAACTTTTCTATACACCCGAAATCATTCCTCACTCAATTAATAAGAATATAAATAAAACTAACGAGAAAAAGAATATGAAAATAACATACACAAATTAAATCAAAATTAAAATATAGACAACTTTTTTGTTTCAAGAAAAGAGTACAATGTGATCGAGTAAAAGAAAAAAAAAATAAAAACAAGTTAGCTAAATTAAGATTTATAATCTTCAAAATATTACCCTTCCAGATGGGCCTATACATATCATTCTCACACGCCCAAAAAGCTACAAAACTCATTATCCAAAAATAAAACCTAAACAATTTAATTTATAAAAAAAAAAAGAAGAGGAAAATGGTTTCAATTTTGGATTTCATTGTTAAATTTGGATGTTGTTGATGATAAAATGGGTGGTGGAGAAGTAGAAGGAAAACAAGAGGGGCACTTAACGAGACCGTTTTCATTGCACGCGTCACACGTTTTGAAGCCGGTCTTCTCGGTGTAGACCTTCCTGCTACCGTTACACTCGTCGCACAGAACGAACCTGTGACCCACGCACACGTGGCACTCGGTGGTGGGATCCACTGCGGGCAGGTCCAGGAGGATCTTCTTGAGCTCGCCGACCTCGTTGAGCTGTCGCACCTCCTCGGCCCCACCGACGTACCTGCCAGCGATGAACACGCGCGGCAGGGATGGGCCTGGGCCGTGCTCGGGCCGGCCCATGATGCGGTTGAGTTCGGCGATGAAGCCCGAGTCCATGGACACGTCGCGCTCGTCGATTTGGACGCGGAAGCCGCGTAGGATGGAGAGCACGCTCTTGCAAGCCTCGAACGTGGGCCTCACCACGCGCAGGCTCGTGTAGTACACCACCACGCGCTGTTCCGCGCCCGGGAAATAATAAATCGCAGGTTGTTGTTGTTGTTCGGGTTTGGAGACAACATCAGGTTCGGATTTTGAAACAACAACATCAGGTTCGGATTCGGGGGGTTCGGGGTGGGAGAGGGTTCGGGGGAGTTTGGGAGGTTGGGGTTGGGGGTGGAGGTGAGTTGACCAGGTTCGGAGGAGCGAGTTGGCGAGTCGGACTCGGTGGAAAACGGAGGGTTTTCTTGCGGGGGAAGGAGAGGGTAGTTGGTGGTGGTGGTGGTGGTGTTGGGGGGGTTCGTCGAGACAAAGGGTTTGAATGTCTTTGAAGGAAGAACAAGAGAATGTGGAAGAGGGAGATGAAGACGTGCTGTGAATTCGAACCGTTGATTTGCCCCACGGTCGCCACATTGAAGGTGGGAAGATACAACTTTGTGATTGATTCTCTTTCTTTGCTTGGCTTTGGCGGAATTGGGATTTGGGTTTGGAGGAAAGGGAGATTTTGTGAAGTGGGTATGGAGAAAGATTGGATTTTGGGGGGAAATGGAGTTGAAAATGAAGAAAGAATGGATTTTTTTGTTTTTGTTTTTTGCTTTGGGTTTGTTACTATTTTTGTTGATGGGGAAGATGGATGGGTGGATAGAGAGAAGAGGGGGATTTTGGATGCTTAAAGTTTAGGCTTTGGTGGTGATGGTGGTGGTGAATTTGCATATTTGCAAAGTTTGGGGAGGTCCTCTGCTTTTTGTTTCTCTTTTTACCGGGGAAAAAGGAAGGGGAGCAAGGGAGAATTAAAAAAAAAAAATGGAAATTAGGGTTGAGAGGTAGAGTGAGGGGTTGTTAGGTATTTATTTTGTTTTGTAATTGGCTTTGATGGGGGTTTAATAGAGATCAAGGGAGGATGAGAGGCCCACGTTAAGTTTGTACTACAAAATGAACTATTTGTGGATCAGAATCACACTTCCTTGTTTTCCTCAAATCCCATTTATATTCTTTTTATATTTGAGATTTTGGTACATCAACTATAACAAAACAGAATCTAATGAATCTATAATTTTATAAGAAATCAAACTAATTTTTTTTAATAAAGAATACTATGTAAGTTTTTCATATTAATTAGATTTTTTTCTTTCATACTTTTTTGTTATTTTTCATTATAGATATATGATTAAGCGTATAATAAAAAATATAAATAATATTTTATTAATATTATAATACAACTATCAAAATAAAATAAAAAATCCAAAATGTTAAATTAAATGGACCGTAGATAAAAATAAAAACTAAAAGATAATTGTTCACGTAATAATACAATATCATCATCGTATTTATAAAATTAACTTTGGTATTTTAAATCCCT
>PYAF01004197.1:733705-746037 GCA_007407185.1 Glycine tomentella
AATTAACTGTAAAAAAAATAAAAATTTATGACACTTTTACTATTTAAGACCCAATTGAGGATCTAATTTAAGACCCAATTTTTAATTAGAGATCTAATAAAAATTCTCAAATAATTTAACATGTATTGATGCATTAACCGTAAAGATAGGATGGAAAGAAAGTAATGTAAAAAAAAGAAAAAAAAAAAAACACAATTTTAAATTTGTTGTATTTGCATTTGTATAGGTATAAATAATGCTTATTTATATTTTGATCCCTAAATTATTTAAAATACATCAATTTGGTTCCCAAAATTCTAAATGCTTCAATTAGATCTAATTTTTTAAACTCAATAAGTCATTTCTATCAAATTGACATGCCAGCATTAGGATGAAAATTCTGATGGTTTCATTTACAAAATTAACGGATAAAATTTATCACTAAATATTTTTTCTTATTTTTAAAAATCACACAAAAAAAAAATATGATTCCTCCCTCCTCAACCTTCTCCCACCTTCATCTAGGCTCTGTGGTGTCCTCCCCCTCCACCACAAACTACGACGACGCCACCTTCCTGGACCTGCAACTCTCCATCGCGTGCGTTTGCCAGTGACGGTGATGATCTGCAACGGCGATAATGTGTGACTGGCATACCACCTTCCTCCCACCCAATTCCTCCTCAATCCTCCGCAACATAAACCCAATCATCTCATCACATTTTTGCATATGAAACCTAAGTAACATCCATATCGACAAGACGTTTTCCATATGTATCGGATACCGAATTTTGATAAATTTTTAAAAATTATAATATTTCGATACGTTATTAATACGTTTTAATATTAAATAATATTTTTTATATAGAATATATTTTTTATTAATAAAATATAATAAAAGAAAAATCATAAACATAAACAATAAATTATTCATACAAAATTAATAAATATCTCAATTAGTACGTGAATAAAAAGGAAGAACAAACTTCTTTCTATTTACGATAACCTTTTTTTTTTTTAATTTACAGAATTATCTTTTAAAAATATTTAACTAAATTGATATTTAAAATGAAATATTTTCAAGATATCGATATTGGACATATATCAATACATTGATTTTTTTTTTCAGCGTATGGTACTTCATAATATGAAACCATCAATTTGACGGAAAAGATTAAATTTAGACATTTTAAAATATTAAAGAAGCTAATTCAAGCGTTCAAAATTTGGAAATCAAATTAATATATTTTAAATCATTTAGGGACCGAATTATTAATTAAACCTATAAACAACCCGCGATATTATTGGAAACCAGAGAATCGAGACCAGTGCTGGCAAAAAACAGCACCTACTACCTACTACTATAGGGAAGGAAAAGACTTTCACCTATCTGCATGCTAGGATTGACTTTTCTTTCATTTTTTGTTTTCTTTTCATTTCCCTGTAATGTTGTGGATGGACTTTATCTCAAAAATATTAATAATGGTGATAGTGATAAGAATTCCATGTGTTTATAAATGCAGTGTTATCACCATCTGTTCAACGACCCCCATTTTGTTATTAGACTGATCATGAGATGATCCCACCAAATTCAGTGGGTTTTACAAATCCATACTGGACTATGTACTTAAAAAAAAAATTAACCACCTCTTTAACATTATTTTGATGTGTCATTATTATCCATCTTAATACTTTAATTATTATTTTAAATTTTAGAATGTGAATACATTTTTTTAATCAAATAATATTAATTATATATTTATAATAAATATATATATATAATTTTAAACTTTTAATATATATCAGATCAAATCAAATCACTTATAAACTCATCAATTACAACATTAACCCAAAACTTCAAATGGATCAATGACCAACCAAATTTTATAACTTTGTATAAATGTTTTATAACCAGATTTATTACGCCCATGTGATAAACGGGTTCAGCCATTATGTATCAAATGTTTTTTGTACCATATAAATTTTAACAGATAGATACAAGTGAAAAGTAACAAACTTTAAAAGACACTATCTTTGTCCCAAAACAAGTATTGTCCTAGATTGTTAATGAATACTAGGTGAAAGAAAATAATAATTTTACAAATTAATATTATTAATAATACACTAAAATAACTAAAAAAATTTATTAAAAATATTAATAAAAAAATTAAATTTATATTAAAAACTAACATGAAACTTATTGTTGGACTTCTTTTTAAATATCACACTTATTTTGAAACAAAAAATATTTTTTAAATTAAAATGACACACGTGGTCTTTTTAATAATAAATAATCTCTATTAAATGTGCTATAAAGTAATAAATAAACATGGTTTACAAATTACTCATTTTAGTCCTTACATTTATAAAGGACTCATTTAAATCCCTATAAATACTTTTTTTATCTGTTTTAATCCCTACCTCCAAAATTATAAAGACTAAAACAGATTAAAAACTTTGTATAGGGATTAAACAGGTGAAAAAGTGTGTAATGTATATACCAAAACGAGATATAGGAAATAAAACGTTGTATAAATATAAAGACCAAATGAGTAATTAAACCAATAAACATTTACATTGCCATTATTTGACTAAAAAACTTGATGGTAAAGATATAAGAAACTTCTAAATTTTTATCCTCGCAAAAACTCTCATTCATTGGCTCTTGTTAAAGCTTCATCATCCAAAAAATTGAAAACGACTCCACACAACATGAATGTAATAATGTTTTAATGAAAAGTATTTGTGCAAAACAAACTCCACTCCCCAGGAGCATCATAATTAAGTATGTTACCTGCCATGATGCAGTAGCCGAAAAATATTAACGAAAAGGGATCATGTGCAGAAATGACGGCATGCCATCAAAATATATCATCTCAAGAAAGGTGTATTAAAAAAATTAGAGCAAATGATATAACATACAAGGAACGAAAGTTGCTTTTCAATTCATATATGAAATGTGATATGGTCGACCGTGTCGCCTTGTGTGTAACCATTATGAATATGAAGCTGAAAGGTCCAACATTATGTTTTCTAAACTAAAGATATGTCTCGGACACACCTGATAGGACGACAACCACCACCTTAACGGAAATAGATAGATATCTGGGGGATGTCAATGTCATTATCCTCATCATCCTCACAGGCGACAACAACATCCAAGTGACGACGTTAAGAAGGTATTTCCACCTTTGCCACTTCCCTAGCTAAATCCACCATTTTTTTGTCCATGCGTTCTCTGTGCCTAGGGAACATGCTATTATAGAGCAGACAACTTCCACATGAAATACTATAAGCATTCAAACCTTTTGCCTTCAGCCACTCGAGAAGCTCCCTTAGAGTAGGATTGTCTTTTAGAATCCATCTGTCCCAAACTGTCCAACTCATATCTTGATGCTTGATGACCTTTGGTGGAACTGGCTCTGCCATGGAAAAGAGAGGCAGTGCTAAGTTGGCAAACGTGTTTCGGTAGTCCTCAACTTTGTGTCCTCCATCCAAAGCTTTGTACAGCTCCAGGCAGACAAGCCCAGTGGCCATGGCAGTTGATGTTGCAATTGCTGGAATGATCCGTCCGGCAATAAACTTGGCCTTAAGCTTGTCAACTTCAGGAATGCTGTAGTTCCGTGCCCTCATGTTTGCAAGACCAGCTATCAGGTCCATATGGTAGTTTGTATCATCATCCTGTAGTTTTACAGCACAAAGGTTTCAGCAAAAAAAGATAAGCACACTGACCCAAAATCCCTAATTGAAACTACCAAATTCAAATTAGACAACAAAGAAGGCTTTATCCAGCATCATTGAAAATCCAGTCAGAACAAAAACTTCATGAAAGAAAAATAGACCTTCTCAAACTGAACTGGTTTCATCCTGAACTCTGGTTGCAGCTTTGTCCGACACCCCTCTAACTTGACGATTAAATCATTAATCACAGCTGCATCATCTATAGACGACGATGAGAGACTGGTGGCCTTCTCATCTGTCACTATTTTTGCATCTTTCTTAGGCTGAAAGTCGGGTACTATCACTCTATCAACAGCTTCAGCCAACTTCTTAGGATTCTTCACCCAGTCAGGAATAGGAATACCAAATGTTTCTGCTCGTAATATAGAAGCTGCCATCAAAAACTGAAGATGACCCAGATCAGAGGATGAGAATTGCAGTGGATGAGGGAACCGTTTTGGTGCAGACCAGAAAGGAGCTCCAGTACTAGTTGCAGCATCTTCGGGGAAAGTGTAAATTAATTGCTTTACTCGGTTCGCAAAATAATCTTCAAACCTGTGAATAAAAACAATGTATGAGTGTAGGACATACAGAAAAATCTAACACACTGACAATATAACAAGAGAACAAAATCATATATTATAAAACAACATACTTTAGCCTAGCCCATGTAATACAATCTTCAAAAGTCTCACACTTCTCCTTGTCCAAACACTCAAGAACACGCTCTAAGTTATCCCTCGCTTGAGCATCACCAGCATTCCTCATTGCATTAGTATATTCATTTGGATTAGATAAATATGCATTTACTTCAGCTGGAGTTTTCTCAAGCAAACCCTCAAACTCTGACCGAGCCCATGTCAAGCAGTGGTCAATGTTATGTGGAAATGAATGAACAGTACACATCGGTGCCTGTTTCTCAGGTGGATCTCTTGATGCACCATAATTTTCTGTTAGGTGAGGAATGACCATTTGGGTATTGCATTTGGTCCCAAGAGTTCCAGATTCAAGAAGTGGCTTCTGGAAATACAGGCACCTCTGATCAACATACAGTCTTGCATTCACATTGTCTAGTGCATTAATCACAACACTCAAGTTTTCCCAAAAGGTATCATGAAACACATTTTCAGTTTCAGGGCCAACACGATTTTGCAGAGCGTCAATATTCAGACGGGGATTTATAGATGCAGCAGCTGAAGCAGCAACTGTAGACTTGGCCTGGCCAATATTCCAATCACGGAAGAGGAACTGCCTACTTAGGTTACTCTTTTCTATGACATCATCGTCAGTAATTGTGAGCTTTCCCTGACCACAAGAAACTCCCATTAGGGCAAGGTTTTTCAAAAATTCACATCCCAATGCACCAGATCCAACAACAAAAACTTCAGCATCCTCTAACTTCTTCTGTAACTTTTGTCCAAAAACTGAAATCTGTGCATCATAACGACTATTTAATGGTTTTAAATCATTAGCATCAAGCGGTTCTGTAGGGAGTGATTCCACAGAGTCGAAGTAGAAAAACTGCACAGGTCAGAGGAGGAACTAAAGTTAAAACCACAAAAAGGACAAGTATTTATAACCTCAAAAAAGAATGTTCAATAAATAGGGAAAGAAAAAATTGAAATATGAACAAGATATAGTTCCCAATAGACTAGAAGGGGTATTGACTTAAGTTTTCTTAAACCTTGAAGGGTGCAAGTGTAGTTTTCCCTAAACATAAATACATGATCCAGGAATCAAAATCTTAGTCAAGATCAAATTTCATTTAAAAGAATCAAATTCAACAAAGTGTCTTGCTCAACAGATGGATTTTTTATTATTATTATTATTCAACATATGATAGAGAGAAACAGAGCAGGGTGGATGAAATAGCGGAATGCATTTGGATTTTTGTGTAACCGCACAATTCTCCTTACGCTAAAAGGAAAATTTTATAGAATAGCTGTAAGACTTGCAATGTTATATGGAGCTAAATGTTGACTAGCACATAGGCAACATGAGCATAAAATAGAGATAGTAGAAATGAGGATGTTAAGATGGATGTGTGGTTATACGAAGATAAATAAGATAAAAAATGAAGATATTCAACGTAAGGTAGTAATAGTACCAGTGAGTGAAAAGATAAGGAAACATAAATTGAGGTGGTTTAGGCACGTAATGAAACAGCTCCTAGATGTTCCCGTAAGAACAAAAGTTAGTTACCAAGAGCTCAACACAAAGAGAGGTAAAGGTAGACCGAAACTTACTTGGGGAAAGGTAGTTAAACAAGACTTAATGGAGTGCGATGTAGATTGGCAGAATGTGTTTTAGGACGGAATGAAAAAAAGCTATAAACTTGGTAGAGGGTTATACCCGTTGTTATATCTATGTTCCAGATGGTCCTTTTTTTTCCTCTTCATCTCCCCCGTCATTTCCCGCTTCTTTTCTTTTATCTTATTTCCCCTTCCCCTTCCATTTTTTTCCAACTCCTCGTATCTATTATTGGGTTCATCTATCATCAACCCCAGTTAGTTTGGGTTAAAGGTGTTGTTGATGTTGATGTTGATTCAACATATGATAGAGGTTGCTTTGTTTAAATCGAATTATGGCTATGCGGTTATTTTTAAAGTATAGAAGATCTAGAGTAATAAAACATCAAGTGAAGCAGCAAACTGAACACACAATCCAAATGGCCGACTAACTCTAGAAAAATAGATAGAGGTTGCTTTGTTTAAATCGAATTATGGCTATGCGGTTATTTTTAAAGTATAGAAGATCTAGAGTAATAAAACATCAAGTGAAGCAGCAAACTGAACACACAATCCAAATGGCCGACTAACTCTAGAAAAATACAAGATGATACAATGATTATTGATTAACAAGGAAAAAAATATTACTTGAAAAAGTGGATGAAATTTCCCAGAGCATGCCTTTACAACCTCTTGTCCTACAATTCCACCAAACATGGCTGCCATAGGGTTCAATACTGCCCTAGCGCCAAAGGCAAATTGCTGTAGAAGTTTTGGATTCACATCTTCTAATCTTCCATCACCCAAGCTACCATTAATATTAATGGCAATAGATATTAGTTTCTGTGCATCATCCTCCGAACCAGAAACAGGAAAGCGACCTATCTCAGAAACAAATTTATCCAAAGCCTGGAATGCTAAATGCAGTAGAGGTGGGCGATCAAACTTAGAAAAATCACTCAGAAGAAAATCACCAGGATCACTGAGTGCTTCCCTGAGTGGTTTAAAGTTCAAAACCTTTGGTTGTTTGACCTGTGTGACGATACCACCTTTTTCATATCTACCATAATTTGTGGTGTCTTCTTCAAGAGTGAATGAATATGCTCTAGCATTTTTTATCTTTCTTGGCTTTCCATCATTCAACTCTTTCATACCATGAACTTCAGAGAATACAACCAGATCTCCATCCTGAAACTCGAGCCTCTCATCATCAACACAGGAAACAAGAGCAGGGTTGTCATTGCTGATGGATGCAATTATACCAGTATGGGGATCCTCTCCATCGACATCAACAACAGTGAACTCAGGCCCAAAATCACAAAACAGAGAACCAAAAAGGCCCCTAACTTCACTTTTAATAAAGGCAATAGGAGGCTGATGACTGTGGCAGTAATCATTGAACTCAATGGCTTTCTCAAGACTGATTTCAGTGAAAACAACAGCCTACAAAATAGTTGAAATAAATAAAGATACAAATGAATTCATGATTGCAGGTGAGCAGGAAAAGTTCACATTAAAGTGCACCATTAACCAACATTCACAATCCGAGTGTTATATATCACTTCAAAATTAAAATATTCCCACGGACAAATCTTGCTGAAATGGTCAAGAAAATTCAAATGTGCTCCTCTCACGGTTTTATTGATCAATATATAATATAGAGTAATGTTATTCCACTTCACGTTTTTACCAATAATATCATTATCAAACAATACAAAGACCATAATTAATTTTTGGCAATTAACAGTACATAACTAATCATGCATAATAGATGCAATTAGTTGTCTCCTACCAGGCTACCACATTATTATCAATACTTTTATCTTACCCCAGAACAGATACTATCATAACTATTAACTACTACCGCAAACATCAATAATCACATAACATGCACATACCTCATTTTAATTAACAATAGTTACATTTCATTAACTTCAAATAAAGTCAAGACTCGAGAGCAAATAGTCAAGTGCCTCATTACAGTCAGAACTCAGAAGTACAATTAAGACGTTAGCAAATAACTCAGGCATGTGTAAAACAAAATAAAAGTATAGTAGTAAACAGACATAAGAACCACTTGACTCTGCATTTACAGGAATCCCCCTCCCTAATCAGTCATTTTTTAAATGGCATAATATTGTTCACTCATTGTTAATCACCAGGTTTCGTAAATAATACACATCCATACAAAACTGTAGAAGAAGTTTCAAATACATGAAATTGAAACACATATAACTATGAAACATTAGAAGTTACTCCTGCAATATCAACATATGAATAAGGAAAATCCTTTTTTTCTGAAGTTCCATGGACATCAAAACACACCACAGCACACATAATCACTTGATATAAAGCAGATGTACATATAAATGCATTTAAGAAACAAAAAATAAAGTTCCAAAAATAAAACAGGAGTAGAAAACAAGATTGGAAGTACCTGGAAATTAGAAAGTTGTTCTTTCGTCAGCTTCGATGTTAAGCTTAGTACAACCACGGCATTGTTAAGTTCTTGCAACTTACTAACGGAAGCCTCTGCCCTGTTCTTGCCAACATCATTTTCTGAAAATACAAAATTACTGGACAAATCCCATAACTCCACATTTTCTTCATCATGCAAGGTTACAGATTTCACCCCAGCAAGAATGAGATTCTTCGCTGCAAGTAGTAAACTTTATTAGAATACAGAAAACAACATAGCTTACAAAATGGTTTAAATTACATTGTGTATTTATATACTCTCTTAACTAATTAGAGAATAGCACATAAGTAAGAACCTTCAGCAAGGTTGCCCAATGATATGCAGCAATGATTTTTAACCAGTTGATAGGTATATGTATACGGTGAAATAACATCCAAACTCCCAAGTTAACAATATAAAGCTTGAAATACAGAACATGAGCAACTAGTAATCATTTTCAGCATGGACAACAAATAACAAGAATATGAATTGTACAAGTCTGGAGATATAAGATTGGTCTAGTGGTGAAGGGAGAAGGGAAGGGGGGAGAGGTCGCGGGTTCAAATCCCCCCCTAACAAAAACTAACAATACTAACAACTAACATATGCCGATCCAAAAAAGATGAATTGTACAAGTCTATTACTCTCCAGCACTTCATTTTTCAGGTTACAAAGGAGACCAGGGACCAAATTACCAATCCTCCTAACACCAATCCCGTTAAACAACACAACTAAACAATTGTCTTTTATTTAGAGAGGTCAGAAAACCACTGCTAGCATGATCACCAAATCTAAGGACCTGTTTAGATAAATTTCTTAATAAGCACTTATTTACAAAAGCTCTCTTGTTTATCTTACATATATAAGCTAATCTTAACTTACAAGAAAAGCTTAACGTCGGGTTCTTCTCCTACCCGTCGCGAATAGAACATGCTTAGCCTATTCATTTTACCTTGCTATTTTAATTTTTTTTCTCCTATTAGTACTGAATTCTGAAAAGTTTATCCAAAAAGCGGCTAAATTAATTTAGCAGCTGAGAATTGAAAGTAAGCATGATTCATAAACCTTTGCAATCTCCTATAAAACCCCAAAGATTCATTTAACCACAACCCTTGTCCCTCACAAAAATTGAAATAATTAAAAGGAAAGTGTTCGAAAACCAAATTACCAATCTCAACACCAAGACCCTGCATCCCCGAAACGAGGACGCTGGACGCAAAGAGCCTCCGCATGGTCTCCCGGCCATACACGGCGAGCTGCCGACTGTGCAGATCCTCGTCGATCTCCGCCGGGTGCGAATTCCCCAACGTCATTCCTCCGACCGAGTTCTCGACGCTGTTGTCGCCGCCGCCGCTACTGAATCCCTGGCCGCTGACGTTCACCGGCGAATCCGCAGCACCGGCACCCGAGCAGGCAGCAAAGCTCCCGATCCGAGCCTTCTTGGGAAACGACGCCGCACCGCTATTGGTGTTGGTGGTGGTTGTGTCACTGTCTACTTCTACAACCACTCCTCCTTCCCTCGCTCTCTTTCTGGGAAGCATATAGTGCAGTAAGCTGCAGAACACACAACGAAACCGCACCATCGAAATTATCACCAAAACAAAAGCAAAAACAATCAAGTTAAACTTAAAATCATAATAATAAAGAGGAAGAAGAAGATCCATGCTGTAGAGGATATATAAATAAATAAATAAACAAAAAAAAAATGCAAAACCCTTAGTAACACGTGATTCGAGTGTGTAACAATGAAGAAAAGCAACAACGGAAGATGAATGAGGAAGGTAGGGAAGGTACCGAATATAACTTAAGAGAATGAAAGAATAGAATCACAGATTGGACAGTGCGAATCGGAGAGAGAGAGTGTGTGCGTTTGGGTTTGAAGATGTGAGTGTGAGTGTGAAGAGTGAGAGTGGGCTTGTTTGATATAAGAAGAGAAAGAGAAAGAGAAAGAAGGGTATTTATGGATTTGCATGTAAAATAATGTGAATGTTGCTACTACTCACCTAGGGTTTTGGGTGATTGGTGGTTTTCGCTTAAGGCCATTTCTTTCTATCTTCTGATTTGAGCAGAGAGAGAGACTGGGCCTGTTATTACTGTGATTATAGAAGAATCGCGAGCGCTGTGTAGACAAAACGAATGCACCGGGACAAGTACATGCCACGTCGCCGTTTTATATTGTCCTTCGTTGCTTCCAAAATCCAAACCAAACCCACCTTTAATTCTTTTTTTTTGGACCCTGACAAACAGCCCCTCCATTTCAGTTTGGTTCGTTCCAATACAATGTTTTATTGGGTGCTTTACCTCTTTATTTTACCAAAAATATGCTTATATAAAGTTTTCTTATGTTTTTAAATTTAACTGATTGTTATTAAATGTTAAACTTAGTAGTAATTAAAAAATATTTTTAAAAAAAGGCGTGGTCAAATTTCTAGTATTAGAATCAGTTTGTTTAAATTTAAAAATAATTGTTTTCTAAAAAATTATTTAATAAACAGATAGGATTTATTTCTTTGGAAGCAGAGATTTTTTTTTAGTAAAAGTAATTTAAACAAATATACTAAAAAAACAAAAAAAAAATACTTATTTTATTAAAATAAATGATTTTTTAACAGATAAGTTTATGTAAATCTGCCCTTAATCTAACACTCAACACCAAATTCTGGCTGTAATGTGTTAACTGTTTTTCTTTTTTTATTTATTCATAGGATGATCTACGAGGAAAAGAGATTCCTACTAAGTTAACCCATACACCTCCGAGATAACATATCTACGGTACCAAAATTTGACTCAATTGAGTTTGGCTCGATCTACTAATACTAATACTAATTTTATACAGACTAAAATATTATTCCAGTCCATTATATTTTGTAATTTTCTTTTAAAATATTTATATTTTAAAAAAAAATTATTTTTAGTAAGTTTGCCACATTATTCAAAATATCATTCTGTCAATTTTACATTAACAACATTAATGATGTTAATACATTTTAAATATAATAGTGATTAAAAACCGACACAATATGCAATTATCAACCTCAAAATCTCAAACACCATTCCTTGGTCATATTTCTGCCAAAACCAATACTAGAAAGTACAAACCCATCAACTTCATACAAGTGCCAATTTTGGACTCAAAAACATAAGATACAGCCTCATCGTTGCCAAATTTCGAGGACAGGGAAACAGTGAAGTCACAGAAACCCTTAAAACCTCCAAAGACACCATAGTCCGAAGCATCCGTGAAGGGAGATCTGGTATCCACAATGTTTTTTTCTTAAAAAATGTTTACAAGCAACCGATACTCTGAAATTGGAGAAAATACAATGAACATCGTTAATTGTAGCTGAACAGCGTCAACCAGCTAATTGCTTGTTACTTGTCCTTTATGTAAGGAGTGTTTAAACTTTCAAAAACATTATTTCTTTTTAAAAAATTATATAAAAAGTTATGTATATATAATTCCAAATTTTTATTAAAAAAAAAAAGCTACTCGAAATAGATTCTCTGTATAATTACAAATTTTGAGAAGTTAATCAAAAGATTTGTAAAAAATCATTTTTTTTTCAAATCCATGAATACATCCAATCTAAATTATCTCAATTAGATTTTTTGAGTTAGACTAAATTATTGAATTAGATTGATTTTAATTTAATAAATCCAATTAAAATTGAATTGAATACGGATTTAAAATTTTGGACTCAAAAATCAAAATTCAACACACATAATTAAATTACTAATATAAAAATCATAAACTAAACCCATGTTATCCTCAAGATAATATAATATTTATATTATTTATCTTGAACTAATACATTGTTTTATAAATGGCATTATTGTAAATATATATTTATGAATTATTTTTTCTGTTTATCATATGAATAACATAATATTTTATAAATACTAATTTTTAAAAATATCTTCACCATTTTGTTAAAAAAAAAAAAAAAAAA
>PYAF01004197.1:746137-775449 GCA_007407185.1 Glycine tomentella
TGTGAATATGAATACCTTTAGTTGCTGAATTTGGGATTTCAGTTGACTTCCTTCATTAGTTGTTACAGAACATGCAATCACTGGCCGTGTGACTCCACATGCTCGCCCAAGGGCTTGTTTTGATGGGACGAATACATAGGGAACATTCTAAAAGATTCAAATAATCATAAAGGTAAAGGTTACTTTGCTGCTATACAGATAAAAATCCCAGAAACATCATAGAATTGAAATGACAGAGGCTGGTGTGGTCAAGACCAATGAAGAAGAAAAAATAAAGCAGAAATTAACATCTGAAGCTATCTACACTTCCCCAATATTGAGTCTGCTAATCCCAACTTACAAGGTGTAATTGATCACACAGTAACCTCAAACCACAGAATAAAAAAAAATTATATTCATGTTCTTGGAGGTGTCTTACAGCAGAAAAGTCTCTTAATCCAACAAGGGCTTAAGATCGTAAAGTGTGATCATTGAGGCATAAGGATCAAATCAGGCATTAAGCATCAATAGGTAACAATGCATTAGCTAAAAAATTGTTTTCTGATTGTAATAAAATAAGATCAAAATTCATGGTTAAAAAACTAGTAGACAACTAAATAGGATAAGGAGGTATGAAAAGAACTTGTAAAAAGCCATGGCAGGGATTACTGTAAAGATACAAAATTTCCATAAGCATATTCTGACAAGTTAGAGGGTAAGCATTACATAATGTATCAAAATAAAGTGGGTAAGCATTACATAAATATTACAGGCAGATAGTTACATTATTCAATAGCAAATGAAAAAAAATCTCAAATTATCAAATACAAAAGTCCTAATCATCAGAAACTGTGAATTACACATTACAACTGATAATTGACACGCAGTATATGACTTTGGGGTGTGTCTTCAAATCTTTTTTCTAGGCCTTAAAGCATGGCTAAATCATAAATTCCTCATTTCCTGCATCTGTTCAACAGGTCCCATGAATATTCTAAAACTTGAATCTTTGGACTCTGCTAAAAACTTCACTCTGTATAAATAAATATGGTAGAAGGGGGGACTCAAGGACCACAATGGTAATACTAAAAGTAATACTCAATTAGGATAAACCATTACACAATTTTGAATTTGGAACCAGTTGGCATGCTTAAATTTCGAAGGTAACTCCCTAATGCTAAACAGTAACCAATTGAAGTGCAAAGGCAAGTAAGCCATGAAGCATGGACTCTAACAAGGACACCAAACACGACACAGACACTTCGTCCCGGCTAATGTCTAAAAAACAGAACAAGGGGACACCACATACATACACACAAACAAAGAGATTCTTATTAAATATAACATGAGTAACATATAACAAAATATCTAAATTTCATCTTTTTCAACCAACCTTCTATGTTATTTCAAGTGTATTAGTCATGTAAAGGTGACGGCTTAAGTGCTCAAACCAACAAAAAGTAACTTTTGAATTAGACACCTAATAAGAAGTGTCTGGGTGTGTGTTCGACATGAAAAGATGGCAAGTAAGTAATATTGGAAGGGAAATTAATAAATTACCTTATCCTCAGCAAGGAGAGGAAGATGGAGAAGAATCTCAATAGGCTCAGTGTCCGCGGCCATCACAACGAACTCAGAAATGCCTCTGTTCAGTGTCTTGGTCGCTGAAACAAATGCATTAACACCAGAATCAGACTTAACCAATTTTTAAAATATGCTGATTCTTTTTTATCTAACTTACCTTCATTAGCACCCTTTTTGAGTTGCTTGTAGTTGGCAGCTTGTTGCACAAGATCCAATATTGTTATTGCGAGTTGCGCATCGGCCAAAGGGTAAGCTTTTGGGTTCACTGTCTCTCCTGTCTGCAACAAAAAAAAAACAAAACAAAACAAAACAGAAACAAATAAGAAATCTGAACATTCAGATAAAGAAACGAAAGGTTCAATTGAGAAGAGATTGAGGCGGAACCAACCATTTTTTTGGGGGTGTCGTTGATTGCAGGGGAAACAAGAAGAGGCTAACTAGGGTTTTGAAGAGAAACGTCGGAGAAATAGAAATACAAGGGTTTAAGTAATCACGCACTCACACACACTCACAAAATCTTGGCCCTTCAATTCATCCTACGGCCCACATTTAATCCTTTGTGAATAACACAAAAGAGAGCTATAATAATAATAATAATAATAATAATAATAATAATAATTCAAACCCAAAAAATTATAATGAAAAAATTTACAGGTGTCGTTGATGTAATCATTTCTCCAATACTTTCATTAAAAAAATTGAAATTTTTAAAACTAACTTTCTACTGCCACTGCAATTTATTTTCTAATCATTAAAAAATTGACATACAATAATATAAAAAATCTTAAATAAGATAAAAAAAATTAAAATATAAAGAAAGTGTATTAATTACACCAATTATATTTTTAAATACATTTTTTTATACAATATTGTTTTTCTTCGTTACAAAGCATGATGTCTAAGTAATGTTTGTTCTTCACTCTTAAAACACCAACAAAAAATTGATTATAGAAAAACTTAAGTTGTTTATATGTTATATACAACAGAGTATAAATAACATAAATATATATTTATATATAAAGTTAATAAGTTGCATCATATAATACATTTTGGAGCACCTTGTTGTATATATAGTAATTTTGCTATGATACTCCAGTCAACTGCACGAAGTGGCTTTCACTTTCTTTCTTAGGGTTTCATAGTAAATGGGTTAAGAGAAGCCTGCTCTTGCCTCTCATGAATCTACTCGACCATTTTATAATGAGTGAGCTTTTGTATCCCATTGAAGAATCCAGTTATCGACTCAACAACTATTAATCTAAGCCAATTGAATCAACTATTGTTGCTACAGCAACCGATGTTTAAATAACTGTTGTTGGGATTTTTGCCACAAATGAAAACTCTTAAAGGTGCACCATGAAAGAAAGGAGTTTCGCAATCGATGCTAACTTTAACTCCATAACCTTAACTTTAATCAATATCATTTTCATAATTTGAAATTGATAACATAATTATATTCTTATCAAATTAATATATATATTTTGATTCAAATTATGTTATGTTGTACACTGTTAAATTTATAATCTAAAAAAACAGTTTTCATTTATAAGAGATATCATTGTGTGTAACTTAAAAACATACATGATTTTAATAAGAGATATAATTGATAAAAAAAATATTTTATAACTAATCATTAGTCTTTTTCATTTAAAATAAATTATTAACATTAATTTAAAAAAATAGATTTCTTGACATTTGTAGTTATATGTTACAATAAAAAATATGAATATAATGCTAGTATTACCTATAAATATTAATATGTTTTTTATGTAAATATTTGTACAATATATATTTAACTATTCTGATCTATCTACTGATCAATTTTTTTGAATAATTTTTGTCTCTATGATATACAATTTGTAATGTTGTGTTTTTGTAATTATTTGTTCAAGTAATTTAATTAAATTTAAAAGTTAAGTGATTGAATTAATTAATTAATTAATTAATTAATTAATTAATTAATTGGTGAGATAGTGATGTTGAGCATGTATTCTATGTATATTAATGAGTTTTGGCATGTTTGGGTCTAAAAGATGAACTTTTGATTTATGAGAGAGATAAGTGTGTTTAGTAGAAGTCAAGGTGCAAAGAGAGAAGCTAGAGAGTCATAAAAAATCTCTCATAAACTTCTCACACACACAAAAAAAAAATCTCATTTCACTCATTTCCTCTCCTCCAATAAAAAACATCATTGAAGAAATTTAGAGTTTTTATGTTGTGCAAAAGGGAACTTATTTCCTCCCTCATCATTGTTTATTGGTTGTCCCTAGGTAAGGTAAACCCTATTCTTCCTCTCTTTGTGTTCATTCTTGATTTTCCCTAATAATGTATTTTCTATTGGTTTTAGGGTTAAAAATGGTATAGATGATGTAAAATTACTATAGGAGTGAAGGAAAGCTTTCATTTTGGACCTAAGGTCTCTTTTTTTTTTTTCTCTTCTTCATCTCAAAGTTAACTTGTTGAATTGATAGGTAAGGGAAGCTCACCCCTTTCTTGTTTTAGATGTTTTGTAATGATGGAAAATGTTTTGTTGAAACTTAAATCCGTTGTTGAATATTTTGGATTGAAAGGAATAAATTTATTTTGATAAACAAAATGATGTCTTAGCTTAAAAATCGTAACTTTCTATAGTTTTGAATCATTCTAAGTGATTATATCATGTGGTAGTTAATTAAAATAAGCTCTAGAGATTGATTTTGGATTTTGGGTTGATTGTAATTGATTACATAGGTTTGTAATTGATTAATTTGAGCCCAAGGACTATTTTAATTACATGAGCTCTGTTGTAATCGATTACAATGAGTTGTGATCAATTATAATGAGTTGTAATCAATTATAGTGGTCAAAACTCGGTTATAGAGTCTGATATGGAAAAGTGATCTTCATTAAAGTTGTAACTCTAGATGTTAGTTAACTAATAGCTTTGGTTTCACTTAAAAATATTGCGTATAACTTTATAAATGATTAAATTCGTGAACAATGGTCAAGTTATCAGTAACAAGTAAAAGTTTCATATAGATTGTAATTTTAGGCATAATATGCCTCTAAACTAGGATTTTAGGAAAACATAAAAGTTGAAGATAATCTTCGTAACTTTCAAATGAGACAATGACCAACTTGATTGAGTTAGTATATCTTTATTTATCATGTTTATAAGCTATGAAGGTCAGAGACATATAATAGAAAAATGAATCAAATAGTAACCCAAAACTTATGAGATGTTTTGATAATCTTAGACATGAGGTAGAAAGTGGTTATAATGGTAGAATGATGCATGTTTGTGATTCATGGTTTGGTCTAAGATTTTATAGCTGCTAATTTATTATATTGTTATTGAGAATATTTTATTAATGAGGAGATAATTATGTTGAGTGATGAATGTCTTAGGTTGTTTTGGTTGATTTCTTAATGATGATATGAGATGTGGTTGAGATGATGTTGTTTTATAATTAGAGTTGAGTTTATGTGAGATCATGAGATTTATATACTTATGAGTTTTCGCGAGTTGTTTGCAAGAATTTAAGGCGTTGGAATGTCTTGCTATGCTTGTTGGACTACAGGTGAATTCATGAGCGTGATGAGCATATGATTAGTGAATTTATGATATTATAACCTCTTATGATGTGGATATTGGAGAATGAATATGTGATGATGTATGATATTGATTTGAATTATCATAACATACATGCATTGATGAATGTCATTGCATGTGAGTAGGCACATAAGTTGAGAGTAACCAATTGTGCTAAAGGTTTTCGTGATGGCTAACATCAAATGAGTCTATAGAATGAATAAGTGGACGAATCCCTAGACAAGTTAACGTATTTACAAGCCTTGTCGAGATAATTCATTATCCATGTTCATTCATTTTTGATAAAACCACACTCCTCTATATAATTAATTCGAGTATTCCCAAATGGTTAGATCATAGAATACAACTATTTTAAAGGATGTACTTGGGTTAATCACTCAAAGGTAAAATTTCCAGGAGTAAAGAATCAACATAAAAGTTTACCATAAAAAATTTTAATAAAAAAATGATGTACTTGAATTAATCACACAAAAGTTTTAATAAAAAATTGATTAAGAAATTAAAATGAAAAAAATATTTATTATATAAATCATAAAAAAAGAACATAATAAATAATAAAGTTTTCCATCTTTTATTTAAAATATTAATATTTTAAATTTCTTATTCAATATTCTTAAAATATTAATTAACATAATTATTATTCTCATGTATACCAAAACCCCATCCATTCTCATCCATTCTCATTATGCTCAATGCAATGATGGGAGCATATATGTGTAAATATCATTGTGCCCGACACAAGCAAGAAGCACGTCACTTGGTTGCTGAAAGGGTTGGATTATTTCACCACTAAAGAAACATAAAATCAAATGGGACCCCTTTATGATACCCTTAAGATAGCCACTGCAGAACAAACAAAGGAAGAACCAACAGAATGACCATTGGCTGGCCCCAAAAACGTGTCATTTGTTGCCTTTTCTATTCCTTCTTAGACATTATTCTAGTTTCCACAAGATTATGCTCCCAGTTACCTCTCATAAATGTGAAGCCTATTGTAATAGGATAACCTGAAGGGTAATAATTAGTGTCAACTTCTATTATTTAAATTATCAAGATAAAGTTTTATTTTTATTAAAAATATACTTAAATATATCTAAAATATACTTAAACTAATTACATTAATTAAAATGAGTAAAATTGCATCCCTTCCGTAAGATGTTATATTCAAACCTCATGAATAAATCAGTTAATTTTTTTAGTAAAAAATAAATATTAATAAAGTTAATATTCTCTTTATTCCAAAATAAATGTCACATTTGAGAGAAATTATCTCAAAATAAGTAATGTATTCAATTTTTCAATTTGATATTAATACTAAGGTTAGTTTTGTAAATCATTATTATCTTTCATTTATTTATTAGTTTTTCTTGATTTTTAAAAAATAAATTAAGACGACACTTATTTTAGGAGGAAGAGAACATATATTTTCAACTAAACATATTAAAAAAAAAAAAAACATGCTACTTAAATTTTTCTCTATTGTATTATATTCATTTTCAGAGAATCATAGTACAAGGGGAAAATAACAGTAGAATTATGATGACAGACATTTAGATTTTTTATGATGTCAAGAAGAGATGATAGTAATTACCAGATTGTGAAAAGCAGAAAATTTACTTCTTCATTACTGCCATAAAAGCATATGGGGGGGATTCATGTTTTTCCATGGACTTGTTATCATTTCCTTATCCATGAACTTGTTATACATAGAAGTTTATCTATTGTTGTTTGGTCGCAGCAATATGGCTAAAATTTCAGAAAAGTGAGGACGTTTGGAAGGGTTGTTGTTCCAGCACTTTGTCATAATGTATTTTAGAGTTTGTTGGCAGTCCTTTGGGATTTCAGGTCGAAGGCCACATGCAGCAATGCCAACTGCTGCTTGCACAGGTGAAAATGAAGAATAAGCTGCCTCACCAGTTACCATCTCCCAAATTACCATCCCAAAACTATAAACATTACTCATCCATGTCTCTGTCACATTCTCTGGGTCCCCTGCAATTATCTGTTCCCATCCCAACAAAAATGAGACTAAAACTAGTCAGCATGTGTACAATGAAAAAAATATATTTGAATAAAATAAATAGTACATGCATCAACAATGTAAAGATTTTTTTTATTATTATTTAATCACAAACTATCATGTATAAGTTAATTGACTTTTATAATAATTATCTTAAAAATCATTTTAAGAATAACTTCTTATTAGTTGCCCATGTGAAAACTTTTTAACTAATAATACATAGAAATTAAACTCTAAAAAAATGTTTACTAAAAAACCAAAACTAAGAAAAAAAATTAAAATTATTTCTAAAAGTTAACTTTCCTTTTTTTTTTCTTTCATTTTTATTTTCAACCAAACAAAAGAAAATGCAATATTATTCATATTTTCCTTCCTCTCATCCAAACAAAACATATTACAAGAAAATTATTAATAATGGATAGATCCTTGCAAAATTTTAAATCTATAATATACTTGAAAAGGGAGTATAATCTATCACTAGTTTTCATTCTTCAAAGAGAATATCATGCACTCAGCCCTCCAAAAGGGGAAAAAAAGAAATCTAGATACAAAATCATCAGCACATATTAGTACACATGTACAACTACACATCTATTCTAGTGACAACTTGTCATCTCACTCATTTTTGTGTGTAGGTGGCCTGGGTCACAAAAAATGAATGTTTGTCACATACACACGTGAATTGGTGTGTTTGTAAGTGATATTTAACGAGATTTTCTCTTGTAAGACTTGCTAATAAAGCATGACAACCAACTTGTTTATCCACAACAATCAAATAATCACTCTTGTGAGAAAAAACTTTTGACATGTCTTTCTATTCAGTACTCACTTTTTCTCTTGATTTGAATGAATGGCTTTAGTGGATAGCTTTTGTATGTTTTTTTCTGCCTGCACACGAGGTGTGAGGGATTTCTGAGTACCTTTATCAGTAGGACAAATAGCTAGAGTGCTGGGGCAAAGATCATGTTAAAGGTTTAAAAGCCTTAGGACATGCGGGCTCCAGCGCGGCATTAATTATGGTATAATTGGCATTGCACAAGCACACTTATTTTCCTAATGATATACACGAGTGCTTAAATAAAGGTAAACACAACAAAGTGAAAGCAAGAAAACAATTATTAAGACATGTTAGGCATGCTCAAACAATGATGCCAGGACAAGTGACATAAAATTTCTTTTAAATGTTAGTTCAGCATTGCTTTACATACAATGGATCTAAACAGCATTCTTTGGGACAATAAAGCACACAAAAGTTACTCTTAATTGCTCTCTAGTTGAATATCTAATATGTATTTTTCAAGGTGTACTGAAACATGAAGAACAGACAAAAAAAGCAAAAGAGCTAAAACGCTTTAGACTGGAAATTGTCACTGAACTAGCTAGTGTATGAGGACAAACAGAGAAACCGGGCAGAGAGAGTGAAGAAAATTTAAATTACAATTGGATCCTACTCCTATACATTACTGTTGCTGAAACATTATTTAGGAGAATCAACAGATTATAGACATTAAACTTACAAGGCAGACAGTAATAACATATCTGTCATTCTTCCTTGAACACATGAAGGATACATTGAATGTTTTAAGAAACTTCATTAGTGCCAGGCTGCTAGATATAATCTTCTTTTTCAGGGTAGGAAGGGGTAGAGAAAATGGCTCGAGCCAATGTTTGAATACTAGGTGCTACAGTGCAGTCAGTGCTGGTAAATTGGTGAAGTTCTAAAATTCCTGGAGGAGGACACCAAGTTGGCCAAATAAGCATCACAAGCAGACAATCATTTTCATTTCCACGTTGGAGATTTCGATCTTATAATTTGTGCCAAAGTCATAAATTTCTAACCAAATCAATGAGAATAAAGTTGGTGCATATAGAAAAAGTTTTATTGATTGAGGATGCATATAGCGAATCCATAGCATAGAATAGGAGCATTAGTATTTTTGCACCTTATGTTTAGAAAAAGTAGACCATTACATGTCAAAAGATTTTCTGGAGCAGCAGGTAAAAGCATATAACACATTCACATCCATTATCTTACCTAAAAGCCAGGAGGATTTAGATTAGGTGTGTAGGTCTAGGTGTCAAACAATTGAGAAGGAGGGGCCCTATCTTTTAAAAAGAATAGATACCAAATTGTGATCCTATTCTTCACTTTTTATTTTCTTATAAAGAAAAAGCCGGTCAGCTGGAGAATATTTCGGACTATGCATGGCAAAGACACTACAGAACTACATATGACCATGAAACATAATCCTGTGACACAATTTTGCACAATTGCAACAATTATTTTGCTAAATAAAATGAGTGTGAATGAATAGGGACAAACCTCTGGAGCTAGCCACCTATAACCATCAGTTTCATACTCCATTGCTTCTCCAACACTTTTGCAGGCAGTGACTATACCCATATCTCCCAAGCAAGCATTCCCATGCCTGTCCAACAGAATCCTCAGTGTATTAAGGTCTCTATATGCAACACCATGGTCATTCATAAACTTGATCCCTTCAGCCACATCAACAGCAATCCTCACAATATCCTTAGTATGAAGCTTCT
This sequence comes from Glycine tomentella, assembly GCA_007407185.1. Classification (NCBI taxonomy): domain Eukaryota; kingdom Viridiplantae; phylum Streptophyta; class Magnoliopsida; order Fabales; family Fabaceae; genus Glycine; species Glycine tomentella. The sequence goes on from PYAF01004197.1 coordinate 755,863, forward strand.
TGTTCTTCATCATCAAGTCGTGAACAGATCCACCTTCCATGAACTTGGTCACCACACACAACCCATGATTATCATCCACACAAATACCACAGAACTGCAGAATGTTTCTATGACCACAAGTCATGAGTTCCAGCAGATCCTTGTGGAGCTCAAACTCATAAGAATTCCCTTTATCACACCCCTTCAGCTTCTCAATCTCAACCCTCTTCCCCAAATACACTCCCTTATACGAATTCGGCCCAATCTGCTCAACAAACTCAACACTATCTGAGTTCAACAACCATTTCTCAATCTCATCTCCACCTGACTTTATGGTCTGCCATTCATCCACTGAGACAACAAAAGATGAAGAAGGCAAAGGCACCTGAAGCTGAATCCTTTGGCCTGAATTCTCAAACTCCTTCCCACGGTAACCATCACTGATTTCTTCTTCAATCTCCACAAGCTCTCCCCCTTTAGAATTCTCCTCTTGGCACCCACAAAGCCCAAAGGGAAGCTTCACAGCACCGGTTTTCGGCCTCTTCATGGCAAACTTCAAAGCATTTTCAACCCTGGTCCTCACCAACTTATCATGCCCAGATTGAACCACAAGAAGCACAACCCCCAAGGTGAAACCCTTCTTCTCAAAGATCTGCATCCTCTTGCAGCAAATGGAGGAACTATCCAACGCACTGGACATCGCAGGCCACGAAATCGGAGAGTTGCAAGCAAACGTAAGCCTCAAAGCAGACCCCTGAACCTCGTAATCACACTCCTCTTGAATCAAAATCGCAGGCTGGTCACTCTCTGAAGCTTGCTCCATCAACTTTATGTGAAGAAACACGTCCTTCATATCAAACTCCGCCTGTGCATAACTGCAAAACATCGAATAAAAAATGAGAAGAAGCCAAAAAACAAAACACCCATGATTCCATAACTCATGTTTATTAACTTTTTAAGTTGTTTAAAGCTAAAGCAGTAAAGCTCAATTTTTTAGAAATAGTCAGTGACCATGATTTCAGCCTCGACGTTTTTAGGATGTCTGTTTGTCACCGCAATTGTGGTTACATCAGCCACATTCGTTCGCAATATCGAAAAAGAAAACCACAATTTAAAATAAAACCTTGAGTGGACTTGGGAGAGTGTAGAAATGCAAAAAAAAAAAAAAAAAAAATTGAAGCAAAACCCATGATGGAAAAATGAAAAGTGGAAATCAAGATCAAGCATTGGTGTGAAAAGATGGGTGATTGGCATCAAGGTTTCAAAAAAACAACCCAATTTCAGTTTAGTCCCACGTCAAGACTTTTACTGTAACAGAATTTTTTTTTCTGCAATATCAAGGATTGCGAAGAAATTGTAACTGCAACTGCAGTCATATCAGTCACACATCAAGACTTTTAATAAAGGCTCGGCCATAACTGCATCATGACCACAATTGCCGCAACAGATTTGTTTTCTGTAATATCAAGAATTGCGAGAAAACTGCAATTGCAATGACAACTTATTATGGGACCTGAGGGGCAAGGAATCGTAATGCTTGCGAATGTTGGACATGAGCTTCTCAGGGAGCTGGCTACCGGGGTAGAGCTGTGTAAGATTGCGAACAACGCTTCCCCACGCGAGCTTCCGGGAAGAAGCATCGGCTTTGGAAGAAGGCGGAGAATCGAGGTTGAGGGAGTTTCTAAAGGAAGCGATGGCTTCGGAGACGTTACGAGTGAGCTTCTGGAGCTTCTTGTGGACGGGGATGGCGGAGGAAGGGTCTTTGTTGTTGGGGGTGGAAGTGGTGGTGCTTCCCTCGGATCTGTGGTGGGTGCGCATGAGGACTTGCTCCACCGTCTCGTCGTCAGTGGATGAGGCGGCGGCGGTGGTGGTGCGGCTGGACCAGCACTCTAAGGCTGCGGCCATTGTTGGATTGGTGAGTTCAGAAGAGGGAGAGGGGAAGATGATGGGTTGGGGATGGGGAGAGTGAGAAGTAGTAATAATAAATGTGTGTAATCATTTTTGTAATGTAACCACTGGATATTTTGATGCTACCTTTTTGAGGTAAAGAAGATAGTAAAAGAAACTTTGTGGCAGCATGGATAACAATACAATAGCTGCTTATAAAGTATCTTCAACTCCATTTTAGTAAAAAAAATTAAAAATTTTGAAAAAGTAAATTAGTTGGTCATAGTGTCTTGCAATATGGAGTATATAACATCTAAGATTTTTTCTTTTTTGTTTAAATACCCTCAGGCCCTATAGTCACACTTATTATTTTTTAATTGGGTTGAATTTTGTTTTTTGACTTATGTAATTTAGTATTTATTTGCATTTTTTATAAGTTTATTTTTTTAATTTTAATTCTTGTAAATTTATATTTTTTTTAATTTTGATCTATAAGATATTTGTTCATTTTTAATTCTTATAAATTTGTTTTTTTTTCAATTTTGATTTATGTAAGCACAAATTTATAAGAATTATAAATATAAAAATTGAAATTTTACATGGATCAAAATTGAAAAATAGTTAATTTATAAACATAAGAAAAATATCTTATAGGCACAAAAATTTAGAAAATGTTAACTTACAAAAGGAAAAGTAAAATTGAAAAAATTAATTTACATGAATAAAAATGAAAAAACGTTAATGTATATGAACAAAAATATATTTACAATTTTTCAATTTGATACAAGTAAATTTAAATATACTAATTTGGTCTTTATAGTTGTAACTTTTTCTTTCTATAATTTGGTCCTTGTTGTGAGATCACTGCTAACGTTGTTTGTTCGATCAAATTACGTGGCTTTTAAGTGTGGAGTTCTGTAGAATTGACTTTTCATGGCGCCTGTGTTTTGAGGGAAGGCGCGTTTGTGACGTTAGGGAAGAGATTATTTAGAGAAGAAACCCCGAAAAAGTGGATCATCAGCTGCAACACATGAGTAGGGATGGCAAACGGACCGGTTCGCAAAAAAATGGGACGAGCTGGCCTGGCTCGTGAAAAATACGGGACGGGCTGATCCAGTCCGCTTTTGGAAAGTGGGCTACAAATGCTAGTCCGCTCCGCTTTAATGCGGGTCAGTCCGCATAAAAAATTAAAAAAGTCAATTTAAAAAATAAAATACAAAAAAATTATAAAAAAATACAAATATGATAATTAAAAAAATACAAAGTTAAATAAAAATAAATAATTTAAAATTAATGCTAAATAAATGATGTAATGTGATAATTCACAAAATTACACCATTTGTAAATGAAATTTACGGTTATAAACTGTCTAAAAGTGTAATATGTTAGTAATAAAAGACTATTTGAAAGTATCATTATCATAATCATTTTAATATTAAAACTTAGAAGTTAATTATGAGAGTGCAAAAGAGTATAAATTTAAAAAATATACCTATTTCAAAATATGTTAAATATATTTATTTAATTTTAATATTTAATATTTAAATAATATAGGCCCATCGGACTGGCCCGCCCCGCCCCGCATTTGGCCCACAATTTTGCGGGGTGGGCCAGCCCAGGCCGCTTTTGATTTGCGGGTTGATATTATCAACCCAGCCCGCGTTTTTTTGCGGACTAAGCGGGTCGACCCGGCGGACCAAACCCGTTTTGTCATCCCTATACATGAGCAACATTGGTGGAGGTGTGGTTATTAGTTCTGTTTGAGTAAATATTTTTAGAAGTATTTTAAAAAGAAGAAAATAAAAAAATAAAAATAATTTTTTTATAAGGAAAAATAATTTTTTATTAGTTAATTTTAAGAAGTTTATCAATATAATTTTTCTAAAAAATGATATGACATCTATAAATGAACTAATGAAAAATATATTTTAGCTTATGGAGAAATTCATTTCATTTTTTTCATTAAATAAGTTGATTTTGAGTTTTATAAATGACAAAAAAGTGTTATAGCATATTTTTCATTTTATTTTAAGATAATAATTTATTTGTTTTATTTTTAAATTAAAATTATAAAAATAAAAATTATGTCCTGCTACCTTTGAAAATGGTTATAAATAAATAAATTTTAATTGTTAACAAAATATCTATTTTCTTCTCCTAATCTCACAAGTTGATTTTCCTTTATATGTTTGAAAATATCCATTGCACCTCAACTCACTTCTCAACACAAACTTGCCTTGTCTCCATTGACATGCATCTCCATCGTACGCCATAAAAGCAAGGTGGTTGAATGTTAGGTTCTTCAATTTTCCTTGCTAAGGACTTCTGAATAGAAGAGCTTAGTTCAATTTTCGGAATTTAACATTTTAAATCATATTTTTTTTTTCTTTTCAATCTAACTAAGTGAGGCATGTCAAATATTAGTCAACGAATGTTTTAAAAAAAAGGATAAATTGCTCAAAGTCTTAAGTCATGGTCTCATAGATCGTCAATAAACTAACTTAATAATTTATTTGAGATACAATCATACAGCATAACAATAAATAATTCAATTAAAAAAAAGTAAAAACGTCTCATTTATGGTCAAACTAGTTGAACTTTAGTTTAATTTTAAAAATATTGTTTTTATGGCCAGTTTAAGTTTTTTAAATGTCAAATTTTAAGGGTGCAGTAATCATGTTTGGTTGGCTGCATGTGCGAGTCAGAGAAATTAACTTAGTACAATTGTCTCCAAGGATTGATTGGTCGTGTGCTTGATGCAAACCAAAAATTTGGTGCAATTGGCATAAATTTATATATATATATATATATATATATATATATATATATATATATGATTTTATGTGTGTAAGGGTGATAAAATATTAAGATCATGAGAAATGTTAGTAATATTTTTTATAGAGATAATACTAATTATTTATTGAAAATAATTATGTTTGAGTTGGACGAGAGTAATATAAATTAAACATTTTTTTTAATTATTGATTGAAATTTATTAAATTAGTACAAAATTTAGTTGATACTACTTCTCATTTCATATATCTCTCTTATAATTTTATAGTTTTTAATAAAAATGTGTTAAAAAGTATATTATTAAAACTTTTAATATTGTACAGTAACATCATATCTAAATTTAAATACTTAAAGGTCTCTTTATCATTTTCTTATATTTGAAATACTATTTGTTTAAATGTTTGTTGGATCGTCACTATTTTATTTTTGTAAAAAGTGTTTTCATGAATTGAAAACAAATAGTTTATAAATTATCTTTTAACCTCAATTTTTAAGCAATCTAAAACTTTATAACTACTAAAACAAGCTCCAAGGAATAAAAGTTTTATAACTCTTACTTCTAACACCAATGTTGGGTTCAATTTTCAGTGTCTTTACTTCTTGTAATAGGCAATCAACTATATTCAAAGGAATAATTTGTATATTTTTCCAAGTCCTCATGTTGTTGATTGATTAGGTAGTGATGACTCCCTTGGTAGAAAGATTACATAAGAGAGGGAGGGGAAAAGAACAAGGTGATCCAAATCCATTTAAACAGAACTGGAGAGGGGAGAATGATGAGTGTATGCATGGTGGTAAATGGTAATGCACTGATTACAGTGGAAGGTGGCCAAATGAATCATGATAGATGGCTACATTGATTGATGAAGGTGGGACCTAAGGGTTTTGATAGGATGCTAAAGTTCTTGGTAGGGTCTACCATGTGACCCACATCCTACATAAAATCAATTAATTAATGGGCTTTGTCTGGGCCGTAATTAGGGCAATCAATTTCGTGACAAATTACTTTGCATTTTTGTTTCGACTTATTTTTCTTCCCTTTGGGTCCACTTTCCGGACAATGAATCACTTTCTCTCTACTGTTTTTTCAGTGCAATAAATAACACTTTTTAAAAACCTTTAACTTTCAACTAAATTTATTCTTTTGGAAATGAGATTTTTTAAGATAAAATGTTTGAAATAAATTAGGATTATTGGTGGTTTTTTGTTCATGTAAAATTCACAATCTTTTGTTTTTATTCTGGATTTTTAAAATCCTATTTTTCATCCTTATTATGCTAAACGTTCATCTCCAAACTTGGCATATTATTAGGGATGAAAGTTGAACGCAAGGACAAAAAATAGAAGTTTTACAAAGTTAGAAGTAAAAACTAAAGATTGTCAAATTTACATGGACGTTATTTATTTGCAAAAGTTTTAATTCATCAAAAATAAAATAAAAAACACGTTCTTTATTTATTAACAGATAAATCACGTTATTTAATTAGAAAAGATTTATATTTCTTACAGAGATAGATCATGATATTTATTTACTTAAAGATAGATAGGTCACAATCCAAAATTTTAAAAAAATATTACCTTCTTTATTTGCTTCTTTTCTCATTTTTTTTCTATTAATTGTGTTTTATAAAGATATTTGAATGAATATTTAATTTAAGTACTATTGTATTTTCAATCAATATTTTATTTATCAATTTTTCATAAATTAATTAAAGTGTGGATAATGGATACGAGTATCAATATTTAGGTACCAATCAGAAAATTAAGTATTAAAATTAATATCTGTTTGAGTATGAATTCGTATACGATAATTTTTGGAAAGTGTAGGTATGGAGAGACCCTATCCAATTCATCTCTACTTGTAACAATGTTGTTAGTGAATTATTTGGTGAAAATTTTAAAATTTGATGTAATATTGATTTTAGACGAATCAATATAACTTTATTGTTTTCACCGTCTTATCACATCTTTTTTTGTTTCTCTAAGTTTTTACCTATCTTTTGTTAGCAAATTTCATCATACATTATAGTCCTTTTTTGTGGTATTATGTACGTAAACCTTATTTTACATCTTCTATACGACGATCCTATTTTTTAATGTCAAACCTTTTTGCATAAAAATGGATTTGCGAAAAAGTTTGAAAACACGATTCACCTCTCTTTTTTTCTTTAATGTTTTTAATAGTTTTATATATAAAAAAATCTAAAAAAAACTACTTATATAGGACTAGAATAAAGTTCATAAATAATTTGAAATTATACTATATGTCAATAGACCATGTTAGGTAACAAAGGTTCAATCTTATTTAGATATTGTCTTTTGAAATTCATTTTTTTTTTTTGTAGACTTTGCTTTTATGAGCAATACTAATTTAATGGTTCAATCTTCTAAGAATGTATTTCTACAAAAAGGATTTATAAATGGATTTTTAGAAAATTGGTTTATAAAAAAATTAATTGACTATTAAATGATTTTAAAATTAGTGTGAGAAATATATATTTTTTAGCCAATTCTAAAAAAGATGTGCGAAATATATCTAAAAAGAAGTATAAAAATACCTAACTAGAAATCATTCTCCAAATGAGATATGATGCTAGTAGATAAAAGTATATATGATCATCACGATAAAGTTTAAGATTAGTCCATATAGCTAAAAGATATATTGAGTTAGTAATTTATTCGGTCTCTACCTAAGTAGAGTAGAGCCACACACACCCTCTTTTTTTCCTGTCTCTATTTTGATGAGCCAAAATCAAAACTTTAATTTTTTTTGAGTAATCGTTCCGAGTAAGTTTTGAATGAACTTTGCTAAGGCAACAATCTCCTGGTTGGATGCATGGGACTTGGCGTAACAAACTGTATAATAACCATGAGTTTTTTGATTGTTCGGGAACCAGGAAAAAAGTTGCTGCTTCAAGTATAGATCGTAAAATTTTGCCTATAAATCAGGTTGGTAGTAAACATCTTCAGTGCCCAACCCAAATTTGTGATTTTTCTTTGTTGTGTGCCTCAATGTCATTGGTTTCAGCATACTGTAAAATAGCCGTTCCAAGACATTGAATCCAACCTTTCTTGGTAGACCCTTAATTTTTTTTTTTATAATATATATATATATATATATATATATATATATATATATATATAACATCCGTCTTAAATCTAATTTTGATGAAATCAAATTTCTTTCAAACAGTTCTTAAAATCTTCGTAAACAAAAATACAGCTTTTTACATATTGGATGTATTCAAGTAGCTACTAAATCTTTAAGTATAGAAGGATTAAATACCTCAATTCTTTTATGTTTAAGAGTCTCCCGTCGTAAACAGTTTACATACTTCATTCTAAACACCATATAAACCAGCCTTAACAATCGATCAATCTATTTTAACTATTATATATATATATATTATTTTAATAATATTTTTTTAAAGAGTTTAACGGTCATGCATTTATTGTGTAAAACACTTTTACAATGTCGTCCAATCATAATTCATAGTTAATATGACTATTAAAATAATTATTATAAAATTCAAAAAACTTAACATACATGATGAATTGTAATTGAATGATGAATGTTTAGTGTGGTAAAATAAATTAAGTAGTCTTTAGTGGACAATTTTTATCCACCGTTAGATTCATCTTATATTTGCTGGTGTACTATATATTTTCAAATTGAAATATTTCTCATTCAACCCTTTCTCTATCCACTTTCTTCACCACCATTATCCCCATCGTCTGAAATCAAAACCTTTCGGAATTGTAGATCTCATCGTTCCCTTGTCATTTATAATCATGTTATTATGAATTTGTTATAACAATCATATCTTTTTGTTATAAATGTAGAATTTGTTAGTTGAGTTTGTTATTGTTATTTGTTATAACAATCGTATCTTTCTATTATAGATACAGAATCTGTTAGTTGGGTTTGTTAATTTGTTAGTAGAATTTATATTCGTGTAAACTCTGTATAAGACTTTTATTGTCTACATTCAATAAGAAGAAAATACATAAAAGCATAAAATCTCATAATATGGTATCAAAGTCTATCATAGATTCATTATCCTACTACCCATCATATTATCTACGCACCAAGCCAAGAAGTGCTGGCGTGAGGGGTGTATTTGGAAAAATCCAAGTCTCACATCGACTAGAGATAGTGTCGAGATAGAGTATATAAGTAGGGGACAACCCTCACCCTAGGAGCTAACTTTTGGGGTTGAGTTAGGTTCAAACCCACATTCTAAGTTTTTTTTTCCCACAATATAGTCTTCGAACAAATGGAAAATATTAAAAACTCCAACACATTATTTTTGCCTCAAGAAAGTAAAACACTAATTAATTGGATAAATTGAATTGAGGCAAAGCATGCACCTCATAATCCAAGCTTGGTGCGACGCCAGTGACTGCGCTTTGCGTTGTACCTGATGGTATTATTGGTCCTCATGCAGATCCAATAGGGGATGGGCCTGTTCTTCCTCATCTTCTTCGCCAACTTCTTTTTGATTTTGAATGTCTTGTGCGACGCATTTTTGATTTGTCTTTTGGAGGCTTGACTGTGCACTGGTCAGCGAAAACCCTAATAACCAAACCCTTATGTGGTGCAATGCATATTCATACATAAGGTCAGTGTCATAATCATAAAAACCATAAGGATTTGATAAGTTAAGCTCTTCCATAAAAGGCAAGAGGCTTTGGACTCCATAAGCACTTCTCTGACCGTAATTCAACAAGCCAAACCCAGAGCCTTGCAAATTTTTTGATTATGAAGGAATCGAAGTACCCACAAAAGTGGGGTTTTGAAGATCTTGAACAGTGGCTCCAATAATATACATGTTGTGTAAGGCAGCTTCATGCTTATAGTTGGTCACATAATCATGAAATCATAAGGATTTGACAAGTTCATATCAAATTCTTGCACTCAAGAAGAGGAACTAGTTTCACCAATATGATTCCACCAACCCAACCTAGAGTGTTGCTTATTTCTTGAAGGTAAAGGAAGAAAAGTTCCGTTCACGGTGGGATTTTGAGCCCCAATAAGCCTTATTTCGTGTGATCCATGATCATTAAAACGATAAGGATTTGACAAGTTCATATCAAATCCTTGCGCTCTAAAGGGACTGCTTTAACCGATATTCAACCAATCCAACCCAGAGAATTGCAAATTTCTTGAAGGTAAAGGAAACGAAGAAGTTCTTTCCTGAGTAGGATTTTGAGGCTTCTTCTGTCGCATGAAGGGGAAGGGATTATCGTCCTCGTATAGTGCCATTAAAGCAGAGCAAAGAACCACTAAGGGAGACTTCTAAAAACAGATTGGAGCCCAAGGGTTAATAAGACACCCTATGAACTCTTTTTTGGTCAATCTCCATCGTTGTCTGATCTCAAAGTGTTTGGTTCATTGTGTTATGCTTCCACATTATCCTCACATCACACAAAATTTTCTCCATGTGCCCGCAAATGCGTTTTTCTTGGTTTTAAACAAGGCACTAAAGGTTATCTCATTATGGACTTAACAACCCGTGAAATTCTTGTGTCCTATCATGTTAATTTTTACGAGAGTCATTTCCCTTATCACGCCACCTACTAGTAACACAACACCTAATCCAAGCCTAACTCAAGTTCTATATGACTTCTTTCCCATTAACCATACTCCTCATCAGCCTCTCCCTGATCCTGACATCCACCTTGATCTTGTGTCTACAACTGATTCCCACACTCCTTGTTGTTCCACCTACACAAAAACAACACCCGATTACCTTCAAGATTATCATTGTAATCTCTCCACTATTGGCAGCATACCATCTCCTTAAGGTACCGCTCCTTATCCACTTTCTTATGTTTTAAGTTACTCTTCTTGCTCTCCAAGTTTTCGTAGGTTTTGCCTCAACTCATCTACCATGGTTGGTTTTAAACAACGCACTAAATGTTATCTCATTATGGACTTAACAACCCATGAAATTCTTGTGTTTCATCATGTTAATTTTTATGAGGGTCATTTCCCTTATAGCACGCCACCTACTAGTAACACAACACCTGATCCAAGCCTAACTCAAGTTCTATATGACTCATTTTCCATCAACCATACTCCTCATCAACCTCTCCCTAATCTTGACATCCACTTTGATCTTGTTTCTACAACTGATTCTCACACTCCTCGTCGTTCCACCCGCACAAAAACAACACTCAATTACCTTCTCACGACCTGTTCTTCTCCACCAATAGTCCTACAACTCTCTTGGTTTTTTCAGATTTTGACTGAGCTTGCTGTCTAGATACTTGTCGCTCCATCACTGGTTATTGTGTCTTCTTGAGCTCCTCATTGGTTTGTAGGCGTTCGAAGAAACAGACAACTGTCTCTCGTTCCTCTTCAGAGGTGGAATATCGGGCTCTTGCTGCCTTCACTTGTGAACTACAATGGTTACACTTCCTTCTGACTGATTTTCATCATGCTCTGACTACCCCCATTAGTGTTTATTGTGACAATCAAGCTGCCATTTATTTGGCTTATAATCCTACATTCCATGAATGTAGTAAGCATATCGAGATCTACTGTCATGTCGTTCGTGAGAAACTTACCATCGGTTTGTTGCATCTGCTTTCGGTTCCTTCCTCAGCTCAACTTGTTGACGTCTTCACTAAGGCCCTGCTACCTTCGTCGTTTCAATCTATAATCTCCAAATTGAACATGCACTCCATCCATTGTCCACTTTGAGGGGGTAATACAGATAGATTCTGTTATAGAATTTGTTATGATAATTTTGTTATGAATTTGTTATAACAATAGTATCTTTCTGTTATAGATATAGAATCTGTTAGTTGAGTTTGTTATTATTATAGGATATGTTATATGTTATAACAATCATATCTTTATGTTATAGATATATTTGTTATTACAATTATATCTTTTTGTTATAAATATAGAATATGTTAGTTGAGTTTGTTATTTTGTTAGCAGAATTTCTACTCGTGTAAATTCTATATAAGGTTTTTTTTGTTACTTACCTTCAATAAGAAGAAAATATGCAAAATCATAAGATCTCATAATAATACATATTTGGTTTTCCCTATGGATCTACATCCACATCTCGAGATGACGGATCAGATTCGAGATCTTGCTGTCAATTTGAGAAGGAGTGAGTCCTTGATGCTGGTGAGAAGGGAGGGGCTGCCAAATGGTGGTTGGAGGCATTGTTGGCAATGAGGCAAATGAAGCACCAAACCGTGGTGTAATTTGATACGATTTCAAGTGAGGGAACGACAAGGAGCCGTTGCGGATGGTGGTGGAGACGATAGACCCATTGTGGCAAGTGGTGTCTCAAATGGACAAAAATAGGGAAAAATAAGCATAATCCAATGTATGAAATATATGGTATTATTATGTGCACCTGATAAATCCAACGGTGCACCAGAGACCATCTAAATTATAGGACCAATTTAGATGTCCCTGTATGATGATGTTAAACTTTTTTAAACTATAATTTTGTTTCATTTTTATAATTATATATATATATATATTATTAAGAGTTAAATCGGGTCATCATTTTGGGCCGGGCCTGCTTTGAGGCCCGTATAAGAGAGCCCGACGACATGGTTCGCCTATGCATAGCATAACAATAACATACATAAACCTTGTTATGTTCTGCCGCCACCAGCAGGATCGCGAATTCGTGATTGTTTCCGAAAATCCTTGTCTCTGAAATCAACAACAAAATCGTGAAGTGTACTAAGCGAAGCCATTGCAGGCGTGAGAATGGGGAAGAAAGCAAAAGGGTCAAGGAAGGGTAAGAAGGCATGGAGGGCTATCATCAGCACCGAAGAGATCGAAGATTTCTTCGAGAAATCAACAAAGGACGCTCTTTCTGGTGGCTCTCTCCAAGCCGTTTCTAGCGATTCCCTCTTTTATGAAGACAAGTCCAAAGGTATTTCCTTTAACTGTTTCTCTTATTTGGGTATGCTTTTGATTTTATCGTAACCATTGGTTTGTATCTGAAAATCATGTTTCTGATAACTGGTTTTGAGGTGAGTGGTGACGCCTAAATTATTCAAAACAAAAAAATTTGGAAGGTGAACAATTATAATTAGTTGTGTGATTTGCATAACCTTGTATCAGTATATAATATATAATGTTTTTTTTTTAGTCAAAAGTTAAACATCGTGCATGTTATGCTTGGTTTTTGCTAATATTTCTAACTTCGGGGTATAAGCTGCTTACAGTTTTATATTTTTTATCCAATCCAAAGTCCCAAACATTTCTTCTTAACTATACAGTGTACACTTTTTTTTGGGTCATACATTTTAACTATACACTTGAAAACTAGGCATTTTCCCACAACCAAAAACCCACGGTGAAAGGTGAGAATCCTGAGCCAACAGGACACAGGCCTCAGTACAATGGTGGATAGAAAGAGATCTCTGATATCCTATATTGTAATTGATATTTTGATAACTGAGGCATATGCCAGCCCCAAGCAAGTCTAATTCAGGACGCAAAAGGTAGATTTAGTTTTAATAACAACAAGATGCAAGTTAATGTAATCTGGCTTTCAATATATTGATTGATGTGTTGTTTTTTAGTTTATTCTGTGCGCCTCAATTTTCGATAATCGTTTCCAGAGATTCTTGTACATAGTTTGTATTTCATAGTATTTTGATGGAAATGATAAGACTGGGGAAAGATGAAGGAAAATGGGTGAAAAAGCCTAGACAGTACCTTAGCAAGAGATTTCCATGTGCTTCATTTTATGAGCTAGCTCCAGTGTTGGACATAGAAAAGTTTATACATCCATGGCAAAACCTATAAAAGGATGCAAAATCTCTGATCACTTCTCCTCAAAATAACTGGCTGCTTCTTCGTTGTGCTTGGAACTGTATACCTTGTGAGAACATAGCAGTCTGGTGTTGTAATGTTTGTATAGTGGTTTTGAATTGTTTCTGTAATTCCAAACTGAAATTTCTTATAGAAGTTAATGGTATCTTTGTTGTTTGTTTTTTGCACATGCAAGTAAATCTCAGAAATGTTTTGCTTAGAGAAAAGATCAAGAAGATGATTCAATAGCCTTGTTCGTGCATAAACCCCAAGTTTCACATCACAAAGCTTGCATAGTTTATAAAAGAACGTGCATAACAAGCTTAAAATGAAGTGATAAATTTTGAACACAGACTGTTGCAGGATGTAAATTAAAATGTTCCCAATATGGAGCTTGCACCTTATGACAAACCATTTATCTGTATGTGGTACTGAGACAAGTATCCACACCAAGAAGTTATTAACAAAAATGATCAATTAAACTTCCAATCACCAGGGAAAGATATTAATATTATTTACCAATACCAATTACCAAGTCCACGGTAAGGTGCTCAAACACCTAATGTCATGATGTAAACCCGAATTTGCCCCCTACCTTCTTCTCCAACACAAATATCACTATAGTAAGCTGAAAGACAAAGGCAAAGTAATCAAAATGTTGGTGTGGTTTGGGCTTGCTGTTGCGGCAGGTGCAACTGTGTTCTTTAGCAGCTTCTTAAGGTATTCTAGCAACTGCGATCTCCCTCTTACTGCCGCTGACTACATATTCCATCTGCTATTTCTGCCAAATGTGAGGCTGCATTTTAATTTTCTAACATGGGGCAGTATTTAGCTAGCTGCTCAAGGAGTTAAAGTTTCAGGCAATTGAGCCATGTGTCCAAATGTTTTTTTTTTTTTTTTATGTTTTGGTTTGTCGGGCTTCAGTTTGAGTCCAGCTTAGTTTTTTGCTATCCGTTTTTGCGGTTTTGGGTACACACCGCTATTCGAGATTGACTAATTTGTTGGAAATAACCAATTATGATTATTTGAATATTTCTGGCTACATTGTAGAGTACTAGACTTTGTGTTTCTAATGTTTATGTTTGGCTGTTTGTTATAGAAAAAACTGTATCGTTTGATTTTCTTTTCTCCAGAATGGGTTTACAACTTTGAATTCTTGTTGATCCTTTAGATAGTTGGTGTTTTCCTAATTTGATTATGCGATTAAACTCTTAGATCTTGCGGTGAAGAAGAAGATTGAGAAGCATAGGGAGAGAGTGCTCCGATGTGATAGCCTGCTACAGAAAAACCAGTTTGTTAAGCCTGTGCCATCTTCTATTCTGAAGAAGTGTTCTAAAAACCGTAATGTGGCCTCTAAATCTAATATGAAAGAGGTCAATCAAGATGGTGTAAGGTCAGTAAGTTGTCCATTAATGCAGAAAGGATGGACTAGTAGTAGGAGTTGGCTTTGTTTGAAATGATCAGCTGCAATCCTATGTGGACAAAATGGAGCATTTATTTTTTGCTTTACATCTCGAACCTTATTTGGAATTTGTTTTTCTTAACATTTCTTGTTTTTAATAATCTTTTTCGGGATGATTCTGTCGTGTTTGATCTATGGGGTGATAAAGGTACCTTGTATGTTAATTGATTTAAAGTTTTGGTTTACTTTGTTTTAATTATGAGATGTTAAACACAATATTCTTTGATATTGTCATGCAGGTGAGGATAACAAGAAGGTGAAAAAGGTATACTTTATAGCAGTGTCCATTCCAATCAATAGGTTTTATATTGCATTTTATCTTTGCTGCACTTACAGTGTTAGTTGATAATATGATATCTACCTGTTCAACAGGTATCAAAACATGCTCTTATTCCAGCAGTAGAAGTTGATCCACCAGGCTGCTCTTTCAATCCCTCACATGAAAGTCATCAGGTAGTTTCTTAAGAAATGATGCTTTCCCCTGCTATTTGTGATATATTTTTTTATGTTATGCATCTTGATGAATAATTTTAAAAACTTATATGTTAAGTCAGGATACACTAGCTTCTGCTGTTGCAGAAGAAATGCAAAAAATCTACAAAAATGAATTGGGCCCTGAACCAGTGCCATTAACTGTTCCTGGAGAAGCTATTGCTGAAGAAGATGTGAGTCTCATTCTCTTTATTTATATAATTATTGGAGGGTGAAATCCTTGTATGACTTCTGTTTTGGTCTTGCTTTTTCAATAGTCTACTTTGTTGTCAGATGTATTTTCTTGATGTGGACAATGGGAGTGACAATGATGAAAGTACTCTTGAAAATGAAGGTGAAAATGAAGATGGCACATTGGAGAAAAAGTGAGCTGTCTTATACAACTTCATGATATTTCCCCGTTATTATATTTATTTGACAATATAGATTGCTCATCATGTCAAATAACATTTTGTTCTATTGTTTTCTCTTCCTCTTCTCATTGTTAAATTTGAATTTAGACATTCAAATGCATATTAATGATTGTTTTAAGTATCTATTGAATTTGTAATCTTTTATTTGTGGCCCTTAACATTTACTCAATAGGTTCTCTTTCTAATGCTAATTAATAAAATTTCTTTGATGCATAAGTTCTTTTTTCCTTTGGAGAACACATTACTATTTTTTGAATAAACATTGTGTAAATGTTATTGATTTCCTAGATAATCTTCTTTTGATCACTGTATTATATATACGTGGTGTATTTGCTCTAATATAAGTGTTTTCTAAATAACTGATGTATTCTTGTTCTTTGAATAAACATGAGACAGACCTATTAAAACCAAGAGAGTAACTAGAGTTGAGTTGAATAAGAGAGCTAGGCGGAGAGAACAGCAGAGAAAAGAAGCAGAAGCTAAAAAGATTGAGGAATTGTCAAAGGAAATTGATAGGTAATATGACTCCTCTCTCTCACTCACTCACATCACAATAAAAGATTATTTTTAAGCATCTTTTGTTCTTGTGGTTACAGCATACCGGAAATTATTCAGGGAATTGAGGAAGAAGATGAGGAAAAGAAGAAAAGACATCTTAGGCGACAAGTTGCTAAACAGGAGATGTTAAAGACACGCCCACCACGCTTAGGAAAGCACAAGTAAGTAGTCTTTTGTGTATATCTTAATTTACTTCCATTGCCATAATTAAGGGGATGGATGAGTTGTTAAGCGTTATTCAATGTATTAGTAAATCATTATCATTTCATTGTAGTTTTTGTACAATTAAAAAGTACCAGTTAAGTTTTTGTGGAGCTTCTGTTACTAGTGCCTTAAATAAAATAACAGTTATGATTGTTTACAAATGTATGTTTATCAATTCCTTTCTTATAACAACAGGTTTGAGCCTGCACCTGTTCAAGTTTTACTAAGTGAAGAGATAACTGGATCCATTCGGAAGCTCAAGGTAGGCTTGTGTTCTCTTGCTATGATTTTGATTATTTTGGTATCTCAGTTTTATTAAGCATGCAAGTAAATTTTCCTACCTTTGCTGGTTCATATTTAGGGTTGCTGCACCCTTATAAAGGATAGATATAAAAGCATAGAAAAAAGAGGATTGATTGCTCCCGCAAAAAGCAGGTTAGTTCAAACTTCTGCTGTTTTTTCAATAGATTTGGTTGAGGGGTTGGATTTTGTTTATGGAGAAATGTGGATCATGTACTGCAATGAATAGTTACCATCTTCTGGCTTGTTTACCCCTTGCTTCTTTCTGGCACAAGGGTTTGTATAATTTTACTAACGAATTTGCTGCCATAGCCTTTTCATTTGGAATCTGATTACTATGGACCAGTGCATTCTTTTAAACAGAATTAAATTAATTGATGATTTTTCTTCCATAATGTTGTGTTTTATGGGACATTTATGCATGCAAAGCTTTGATCTTATTATATGTGTATGCATTATTGTACAGGTATTAGAGCTGTTGTTGGCAACCAAACTTATGTCGCTCCAAAAATTCTGGAGGCATTGATGTATGGTAAGAAGAGAAGTGATGGATGAAATACCTATATAGTTTTTCTAAAGAAAGATCTTGTTTGTCAAGTGTTTGGTTTAATATCTTGTGTATTATTTTTAATATCAATTTATTTAGTAAGTAGAAATGTCCACATGTATTAGAACTCTTTTTTGCATCGTTATATGAATAACGAATTTGTTCAGTGTTATTTAATAATTTTAGACATCAAATGTCCAATTGAATTGTTTTATGCCTCCAAGATGAGAAAGTTGAAGGCTCTTGCTGCTGTCACGCTGGTGGCACTTTACTACCGTCTTAATTTTATAGACAAAATTTTATCCAAATTATGATTCAAAACTTTCCAAACGAATATCTGCACATGAAATTAGTAATCTGTATTCGCGTGTTTTCCTTCATGCATATTTGAATTATTTTCCTTCCGAAATAGAATTTTTATTTGGGATCAATTTGAGTCTTCCCTGCACTTAGTAGTAAAATGGCAATGTCTAGTTACTAATTAAGTTACTGTTTACATTAGTCATGTATAATATTCTTTATGATAATCAGCTGCAAGCCTGTAAGAGCAAAGTGTGATACAACCTTAGGCCTTGTTTAGCAGCCAAGACAAAAAGAAGAGATAATGTTATAAGATAAATTTATTTTTATTAATGTATCTTATCCAGTTAATTAGTTAAAGAATTATTTGGTATTATAAACACATCTATAGATTCCCTTTTTTCACCACTTCTACATACGTCATCCGTTAACTTTGTAAACACCCCAAATTTTGTGTCTGTTAATAAAATAGAAATGATGTTAATATGGACCATTGAAGTTTTCAAACAAATAATTTTCTCCTTCCCTATCACACATGCTTACCAAATATATGATAAAAAGTTCAACAAACCTCAGTTACATATATTTTGCATAATAACTTTATGAGCATAATACAGACATTACCAAAATATTTCATCCTCCTCATGTTAGATTGTTTCCCGTCTCAGACACCTTGTCTGAAAACCATTTGATTCTAACAATGATGGATTCATAATTTTTTTTAGTGAAGACAAATAATTCATAATATTTTCACTGAAAAAAGCTTATAAGTTTTTACAAAATATACAATCTCATAAAATTAGTATTAATTTATTTTTCATATTCTTTTATTTGAAAAAAATATGTTGCGGGAATAATACCTATTTTTTATGGGACATAAATAATAATAATAATTTAAAATATTGAAGTAAAAAAATTTACTTAATGGAGCAATTATCCCCATAATTACCAACGTACATCTTTCCCTGGATTCCTTTTTGAACTTATTACACTCATATTCCTTTTTTATTTTTTATTACTTTGGCCTCCCTTGATTGAACAGTGTTAACTAACGTTCACATGTTTATGTGGAATGACAAGATTGCACCCTTATCTTCTTCCTTGAATTCCAGACCCTTATCTTCCTTCACTGATACCTCCACGACAAGGCCATCATGTTCTACACGTGACAGCGCCATCCTCACACTTAAGGACCACAACAAGAAGATTGACCGCCGCATGACGGTCACTCAGCCTTCCACCACCGCCGTCGTGTCGGAACCTGCGAGGAAGCTGCCATATCGGAACCCAGCAAGTAGAGGTTTTGCCTTCTCCGTTTACAAGGCCGAGGAAGGTGCGAGAGCTTCGTAATTTGGTATTTTGTAATTGTTAAAACTTATTTGACAATTTTTTGAGCAAATGACACATAAAATAAATAATATTTACTAAAACATATATATATATATATATATATATATATATCAATCAATTTTATTTATCAAATAATACAAGTTTATTATTTACACTGTAAAATTGGGTTCTCTCAATCTGAATTTATATTTTTTAACTGATTTATTTTATTTATTTTTAAAGATAATAAAATAATAAAAAATAATAATTTATTTAAAAATAGTAAAAATTAATATTTTTATTTAAAAATAATAAAATTAAAGAATGTAAATAAAGATAAATTAATGTTTTATTTTCTTTTATGTCATTTTAAAAGATTTATATTAAAATATATAAAATACAAAAATGATAATTTAATATAAATTAATATTTATATTTGTTTAAACTATGCTAAATAATGTTGTTGATTATTGACGGTGAAAATTTGAGAAAAAATAATTAGAACATATTATCTATATTT
>PYAF01004197.1:775549-788058 GCA_007407185.1 Glycine tomentella
TTATCTATATTTTATAGAGAAAAATAAAATTAAAAGGGGAAATAATTAAAAAATTAAATTGATTAAAAAACCGTAAATTGATTCTTTAATTATATTATTTTCAAATAAATTATTATTTTATTATCTTAAAAAAAATCCAGTTAAGAATTAAGGTTGGGATGACTCGAATTCTTTATTGAATTTTGAATTTTTTTAAATATAGTATAAATTCGGGTTCTTTTAATCAAAATTTATATTATGAATAATAAACATATATCATTTGTCAAATAAAACTGGTCCATGTATGTTTTGGTAAATTTTATTTTTTTTATGTATCATTTAGTGAAAAACTTTTTTCAATTGATTTTCTTAATGATATATTTGGTTGGATTGAAGAAAAATAGTGAAAGAATGAAAAATTTAAAAATTTTGTATTTACAAAAATAATTTTTTCTTTCAGTTTTTCTAAAAAAATAGAAAAAAAGGTTTCGTTAATTGTGTGTTTTTTTTTTTAAAAAAATTCATTAAACAACCCATGTGCCTCACATGTGACCACTTGGGTTGGTGGTGCGAGTGTAACTAGATTGCAAAACGGAGGGAGGATTTATGTAGGGAACAAGAATGGAGGGGATTTGTATGTAATAAGTACATAATTGAGGAAATGCAAATTTAATATCCTCAACAAATTTTCATTGAATTGAAGAAGTGACGACAAATCATTATGTGTGCGTGTCATTTTCCTTTGTCATCTTTAAAAGTGCCGTACATTGATAAGTAACATGAAGAGTAATTAAGTTTTTTTCTTCTTCTTTAATTTGTTAATTTTGTTTTCTTATAAAAAGCAATGAGTTATGAATCATTAAAGGTTCCAATCAACACGTAACTAACTAGTGAAAAAAATGACCATTCCATTTCGAAAGAAACCTGGTCCACATCATTTCATCACTCCCCTTTCCCTCTTCCAACTTGCTATTCACTCTTCAAATTCAACCACGTACAAACCCTTTCAAAATGCACTCTATCTATATTGAGGGTAGTTAGATATTTTCCCACGACAAAGGTTAGTGCTAGCACGATGCTATTAGCATAATATATACATCTATTAAATTTCTTTAGAAACATTTCTATGAAAAAAATAAAAAAAATAAATGAATTTTTTTATAAATTAAAATTAATATTTCATTAATTAATTTGTAAAAATTCTCTCATATAATTTCTCTAAAACATGAAAAAACATCTATAAATGAATTAATAATTAGCTAATTTTAACTTATGAAAAAGTTTATTTCATTTTTTTCTTCTTATTTTTTTTTTCTATAAATATTTGTAAAGAACCTTACTAACATAACTATAATATTGAGAGTTATAAATTTTACCTTTTACTAATGATGCGTTCTATTTTTGCCACAAAATCCATGAAAGCATAGGACTCCTGGCCATAAATCACCAAAGGGCGGCCGCCTACCATTACACTCTATTTTTATTTTTGTTGATATAAATAACTCATTTTATATCATTTCAATATTAAGTAATTTAATTAATTTTTTTCAATGATTATTTTTCGTTGCTTAACTTACAAATATTTTATTACTCTCTTCTATATTTAATACAAAATTAAGTAATTCATGAGTAATAATAACTTATATAAATAACTCTCATCAATTTTAAGCAAGATGACACACCAAAACAATATTTTATTGTTAAACACCTCATTAAGCAACTCCTATTGTTGATATTCTAATAAATATTTTATCCGTTTAAGATTATATGATATTTGAAAATTTGACACAAATATTAAGGAATATAATTAATTTGTTGAATTTCATAGAAAATATTAGATAACTTCCTGGTATATCCTTTATCTTTCTAATTAATGACTTATTTATTTTTCCTATATAATACTCCCACTAAATATTAATTAAGGGTAGTCTTGTAAAAATATATTTAATGTAACATTGGTTTTGTAAATAAGCTTTTATTTTAAAACATTTTTTTTCTCTAATACTATGTTTAGTAAGATCTTTGATGAGCTTATAAATTCTCTTGACTAGCTTATAAAATCTTTGATCAAAATAAATTTGTTTATATACGAACTTATTTCAGTAATTTATTTTTTATAAATTACTTTAAACAACTTATTTTAATAAGCCTTATGAAAAAATAAGTTAACTTATAAACTAATATTTATGCAATGAATTTTTTTTTATAAAATGAGTGGGTGACATGAAATAATTTACGCTTGCCCTTCTTTCCCTTTGTCGTCATTTATTTATATATAAACTCCATATCCAACATGAAGAGGCTGGTTAATAATTTTACATGTTTTTTCATCTCATTAAATCGAGTAAATTTTCCACAATCCCCAACATTATTTTTGTTTTGTAGCTGAGCAACAAACAAACAAACAGAGAGACTTTCTTCTTTATGAAAAAAGCAGGAATGAGTTGTGAATCATTAAAGATTCCAATGAAGACGCAGTAAGTAGTAACAGTGAAAAAATGAGTCATTCCATTACTAAGCCAACCCCACCTTACAACGCAAGCCCCACATCATTTATCACTAGCTTCTTACTCTTCCAAGTTCCAACTTCACCTCTTCAAATTCAACCACAATAGTAACATCTAACAAGTAACGCTCACGCTCTCACTTTTTTCCACAACCAACAATTCTCTCTCTCTCTCTCTCTGTCTTGATTCATTCATTCTCTCTCATCACACCTTGCATGGCCTTGGCGTGAGTGACGGACGCTGCCCGCGCGGCGGCGTGCAGGGACGGCGCCGCGGCGGCGCACCTGAAAGTGATATCGATCTTCGTCATCTTTCTGACGAGCGTGGCCGGGATGTCGTCGCCGGTGGTCCTCGCCGGAATCTTCCGTGGGAAGCCTCTCTACGACAAGGCCATCGTCGTAATCAAGTGTTTCGCGGCGGGGGTGATACTCTCGACCTCGCTGGTCCACGTGCTCCCCGACGCGTACGCCGCACTCGCCGACTGCCACGTGGCGTCTCGCCACCCCTGGAGGGACTTCCCCTTCGCGGGCCTCGTCACACTCGTCGGCGCGCTCCTTGCCCTAGTAGTGGACCTCGCCGCCAGTTCGCACGTGGAGCAGCACGCGCAGTACGCGCCGGTGGAGAAGGAGGCCGCGGTGGAGCTCGGCGGCGGCGGCGGCGGCGATGGCGACGGAGAAAAGGGTGAAGAATTTGCGAAATTGAAACAGAGGCTGGTTTCGCAAGTGCTGGAGATTGGGATAATATTTCACTCTGTGATAATTGGGGTTACTATGGGAATGTCTCAAAACGTTTGCACTATTCGGCCACTCGTTGCTGCTTTGGCCTTTCATCAAATATTTGAAGGCATGGGTCTTGGTGGCTGCGTCGCTCAGGTTAGTTTTTTCCTTTTGATCTTTGTGTTTTTAGAAAAGTGAATTATCCGTAGTTATTGAACTAGAATCTCTTATTTGTGCTTTTTAAATTGATTGAATAATGAAAACTCTTGGTCAAATAAAATTAATTAAGATTTTGTTGAAAGCGGATGTAGAAACTGCAAACTTCCATTCTTATAGAATCAATACTTTATTCTTCTTCCGAAGAAATGTAAACCTATCTATATGTATCTTAGTTAGTTAGGGATAGTTACAGGAAAAATAAACAAATCAATGCTGCTTGTTAATTAGATAAGGTATGTTGATTTTTAATGCAATTTTTAAAATTCAAATTATGAATGTGAAGCTTTAATTGAAAACTATAACAAGAGTATTAAGGAGCTGCATTATGTTAATTGTCTCCAACATTTATAGTTTTATTATATATAATATATATGCCCCTTTTTTATTTATAAGGAAAAAATAGTGTAAGTCTTTGTAACGTTGTGTTTGGGAGTTTCTAAATTTGTTTATTGCTTATTTTTCATTTTGCTTGATACCAGCTGAGCCCAATATTTTGATGTAGTTGGATAATTACTTGGTTTTCTATTTGATTCTGATATTTTTTTAAAAAAATAATGACAAATTGGTCTGCCTTTAACATATTTTTTAATGAATTTTAGTGTCTCAGATAGCTTTGAATATGATAAAGAAGATAAGATTCATAAGAAAGGGTGTTATATTATAATTTATCCGATTGGTAATTAAGTATGGCTTTTGGGAGTAATTAGAAGGGGCTAGATTGCTTAAGGTTAGTATTGTAAATCATAATCTAAAATGATGGAGATAACTATCTCTAAACTCCCCAAATTAACGACGGGAAAGTTGTCTGATGTGAGTAATATTATGGATCACTATGGAGTATGGATTTTTCGATTCTGAAACCATTTAGTCTAATATTTATAGAACTTTGAAATAAATATAGTGTTCCTTTCACATTTTTTTATTCTATTATTAAATGACCTCCCCTGTTTACCTCATCCGTTCAAACGTAGCTATAGTAAAATATGAGAGTTAACTATAATATACCAAAAATAGTGTATAAAATAGTGACGCGAATGAAAATTTTCTCGAGGATTTTCTTTTTAATTTTTTAATACATGTCTTTGTGTGGTCGATCTGTATAATCACGAGGGGAAATAACTATTGCAAATTGGAAACCGTGAATTTATGTTTGTGAGATCATGAGTTCACCTTAGAGCATGTGGTTGACCTTGTGACTGCAGGTTACTTTCGGGGAAAAAAAGAGAGGAAAGACCGTTTAATTAATAAATATTTCATTGGTTCTTCACCATTCTGTCCTAATTTAATAACAATGTTTCAAGTATTTATAAAGTCATTCTGTACAGCATAAGGTATTAATGTTTGGCTTTGATTCGTAGCGAATTGTTTAAACTAAGCTAACACCAATTAGTGTTGTGTTACCCTGTCTCAGGTGTGTGTCTGATAGGAGATAGTGTACCAGAATGGTTTAAGTCTAAATAATTTTTTAAAAAATCTGATTTTGCTGAAAAGGAGTAATTAAGGAGCCGTAATCTTTTATCCCAAAATAGCCCCAATTGAGTACATTAAATAAACTTCAAATATTATTTCAAATTGGTTTAGATAACGTTTGTCGGACGTATTTTTTTCAAAAACAATACTGTTATTTTTAAATTTCAGAGTAACTATATTGTTTTTTATAATAGTGGATACAATTGTTTTTATCTTTATTTTCTTAGCTAATGCTAATCCAATCCATACCTTTGCATGATGATATTATTACAGGCGGGATTTAGCTTTGGAACAATTGCATACATGTGCTTCATGTTCGCAGTGACAACACCAATGGGAATAATTTTGGGGATGGCATTATTCTCACTTACAGGTTATGATGATAGTAGCCCAAATGCCTTAATCATGGAAGGGTTACTGGGTTCAATTTCATCAGGAATACTAATTTACATGGCCCTTGTGGATCTCATAGCAGTTGACTTTTTTCACAACAAGCTTATGAACTCCAATCCCCCTTTGAAGAAAGCATCCTTTGTTGCCCTAACCCTTGGTTCCGCTGCAATGTCTATTCTCGCCCTATGGGCTTGAAAATTTTGTACCTTTTGCCTGTTTTACTAAAAGAAAAATTAATGATCAATGATATAAGATGTACACAATAAAAAATATGTTCAATAATATAAGATGTAATTATGTAGTAGTTAAATAGCAAATTTTTAGGGAAAATAATTAATAGAGCGCTACATTTTTTTCTTACTTAAAATTACTTTGAAGTTAAAATTCAAATTCAGAACTTTAATAATTAATAATAATAAAAAAGTTGTTTGATAGTTGTATGCTCCCAATTGAAGTTACCTTCTTGATATAGCCGATAGTTGGATTAAAGTTTGAAAAATGTTTTTGCAAATTCTAATTTATAATAATGAATTCTGATGCACCAAATGAAGAAGAAAAAAATGTTGCTTTTAGAGTAAAAACACCTTTATATCCGTTAAAAATTATGGTATGGGATAGAACAAATGTTTTTGTTTCATGTTTGATTTAAAAAATGTTAGGAGACAACAAAAATCAAATACATAAAACATGACAAAATCTCTAATTTTTGTTACCCGAAAAATTGAGACAAATTTTTGTCTCAAATATAAAGTATTAAAAAAACATATCTCTCTATGTATATCTCTTTAATAACAAAAGAATAGTAATTAATCAACATAATCATTTTAAAAAGAAAATATCGTATTTTTTAATTCTAATCTATTTCTATTGTTTTATTCGATAAACTCATTAAATTTGATATTAATTGTATTAAGATAATTAATATTAGATATTTATTAAATTTTATATTATTTTACTTGTGTTGTATTATCTATTATTCGTCAAATGATAGACATAATAAAAATTTATCATGTAATTTATGTTTTTGTCCTGTTCTATTTTTTTTTCTTGCCCAATACCATAATTTATGTTTTTTTTTTTTTTAAATTATACCGGAAGAAATATTGGAAAATTATTTACTACATTTAAATTAAGAGTTTTGTCTGCTTTAGAAATCACGAGTCCGAATCCATAGAAATGGAATTACGTTAAATATTACATGGGAATTTTGCCATCCTAGTAAATCAATCATATATGATTCGATCTAAATTAGTTGAAATCCAACATAATTTTCAAGTACTAATAATCTTAGATATAAATAAATAAATAAAGTATGTTGTGTATAGTGTTAAATTTGGTGTGAAATAAAAATGCATAAAGACAAATAGTAGATAGACATTAGGCTTTTCCTCACATTTAACGTTATCTTCAATTCTCACATAAGTAAAATAAAAACGTATAAAGCTAAAAGTGAACGAACATTAATTAGGGTAAAGTAATCCAGAAAACTAGATGCTAAACCAACCTAGTGAAGTAATGCGGTACCACTATTTGCCAACGCAATTTAAACTATGACAATTACTTTTGTACACAATTTGCTTTGGAAGTTTTGTTGAAAGTATATAGTATATACATAGATTCCTCTAATTTTGGTTGAATTTGAGATCCTATGATTTTAATTCCTAGTTGTGGATCACATGATTCTGTTTGTGTGGCTTGAGGAGTCAGGGTGAGCTTAGGTCCGTGAGGGGAATGAGTGATCCTCCTTGGTTAAACAAAGTGGGCTGTGTAGTGGGCCTGTGCTGCATTATCTTTTTTTTTTGTTTGGATAAAGGGTATTTGTGTAGCTGAAAAACGGATGTGGTAAAGAAAGAATAAGAGAGAGAAAGAAAAGTAAAACAAAATTGAAGCTATTAAATTTATTGATTCTTTAATTTAAATTTTATCATTATTATTTTATAATTAAAATATAATAAATTTTGGATTTTCTATTAACTATAAATAAATGTATTTGTAATTTGTAATTTGTAATTTTTTATAAATTAATTTTAGAACTAACTCACAAAAATTCAATAGAAATAAATCGAAAATGGTTTAGTTCGAACTAAAGGCAAAAAATGATTTTGAATGACTTTTTAATTTTATTATATTATTTATTTTTTGTCATTATTAGTATTGACATAAATATTTCAGAAAGAAATAATGAAAATGAAAAATAATTTGAATAAATGAATTGATTATATATGGTTTTTTGTTTCATGAAAATTAAACCATGCAAGATTTTACGTTATAATTGAAGTTTTCTTGTGCGAGACATTAATTCTTTTTATATTGAATTATCACTTTACAATAGTTTGTTTTTATAAGACTGTAAGGTAAAGTGTTTTATTTTTTATTATAGTAATTTTTGTAGGTTTTTAATTTATAAACACATGTTCCCATTATGTATATACAAAGTTACAATAATATCTGAGAGGGTGTTGAACAAAATTTTATTTTTATTGTATAATTGATTAATTGATGATTGTTAATACATAACAAGAGTTGTACAATTTAACACAGGAATTGATATATAAGTCATTGAATTATGATATAAAAAAATGACTATGCTGAAATAAAATGTTTGGAAAGGAACCTAGACTTGATTGAAATCAAGAAGAAAAAAAAACATTGATGCGTAACTAATTAGTGGGAAAAATCTTGATAGGATTTAATAGAAAAGAATCTAAAAATGTGTTTATTATTTTTCTTTTGTCTTTAATCATTGGGTCCTTTATAATGTAAGAACATGAAACAACACAATTAAGTGAGAATGGTTTAAAATTTGTTTATAAAATGACTTTAATATTTGCTCCTGCCACACTTATTGATATCCATGCATGGATATCATTTTCAAGTATTTTACCCAGGGATATGAAAAGTTGGACACATCCGAGAGTTCAGGTGACAATGAAGACTCAAATGTTGGTGGAGGTGTTGGGGAAGCCAACAATGACACGTGGGTTGAGCTCAAATTATGTAAGGTTCGTGATTGAGCTCGAGGCAAGTATGATGGGCAAGGACCCAATGACTCAGACTCTTGTAGTTCTTATCACTTGCTTTCTAGCAATGATAACCTACATTGTCTTACTCCTCCATGCCATCTTTGTGCTGTTTAACCATAATGTTGAAGATTTTTCCTCCTAGAGTCTTTGGGTAGAGCATTGATTGTGCTTATGTTTGCTTATTATGTGATGTTTTATGTGTTAATTTTAAATTATCTCTTGTTGACATTGAGAGATATCTATGCGTTTTAAAGACACATACTTGTGTGTTATGTTACACTTGTTTGTCATTTTTATTATTTTTTAAATACATTAAGACTGTTTGATTAAGATTTTCAAGAGCAATTATGTGTATTGTAACTACTTTATATCTTATTAGTTAGAGTAGTTCCTCATCCTCCAAATCTAATTACAACATGTTTATTGAAGTTTGAGAAAATTTTAAAAAGTTTTAATAAAAAAGTGCAACATAAACCCCATTGGAACACAAACACACGCACAGATATGCACATATTTGAACAACTTGATTATAAAGTATTAATGAATAATTTTGTAACTTGGACATCTAGAAAATTAATATAAAATTGATAATTAATATTATTTTAAATTTCTTTAAAAAATTAGCCCTAGGCCCCTTAATATCTAGACATAGCCCATTCCAATGCAAACCAAGTAAACAAGTCATGATTAAGTAAATTAAACATTAGTTGATGATGTAGGCTACCGTGATTAAGGGTGATAATTTGTGTATGGTATCTAAATATTTCTAGTCATTGGATTAATGTTTGGTACATTATTTTATTTTGGACTTACCACACCCTATTATTCCTCCCATGTTATGATGAACCCTCTACATTAAATCACTCCTTATCTTATTCTTGCTCCTTCCCTCTCTGCACCTTCGACGACCCTCAACCACCTCTGAAGATGTCTTCGCTGATAGTTCCTCCGTTCGACGACCCTCCATCATCTTTGATGATAACTTCTTTTGCAAATCTTATATCTTGCCACCAACAATGACGTTAGTATCCCGAAATTGTCCCCCACTCCTATCACTCGAGACACCCATCCCCAACTGTTCGATCTCCCACTGAACGTCATCGAAAACAGTGCTTCCACATTGATCCATGTGCACAAAATACCCTCATTAGATCACAATCATCCATTCGTACAAGTTACTTACAACAACATCAACAAACTTTCCATATCATAAAGGAGAATTTTGGTTATGGAAGCACCCATAAGACAATAGAAAATTGTAACAACAACGACGAAACCTGACACGCCAACCAAAATATCCTTGCTGGGTCCGCACTTCTTCTTCCATAGTCGACATGGCGTCATAGCTGATGTAACTCAAATAAACTGTGGTGACACATTTGAACACACTGGCGAAACCATGTGGGAAGAAGCTGAAGGGGTTTTGTGGTCAGGGAAACTCTTCCCACTCCCTTTTTGCTGTGATATGAGATTTGTAGAAGAAGTTATCGTCAGAGACAATGGAGGGTTGTCGATAGAGGAATTACCAACGATGAAGACATCATCAAAGGTCATTGAGGGGTCGCTGAAGGTGCAAAGAGGGAAGGAAAAAGAATATGATAAAGAGTGATTTGATGTAAAACGGACTTGGGAGAGGAAGTTATGGGTGACATAATAAGGTGTTGGATGTCCAAAATAATATAATGTACCAAAGATTAATTTTAGGACTAAAAAAATTTGTGCATCATACACAAATTTGTGCATCTTACTTGACTTAAATTATTAATATTACTTGATTATCCAATCTTCATTTCCAAATCTTCATGTGTCAATGCTCTTGTGTCTTTGTGAATGAATGAACTACTTTATGCAACTGATCTAAAGATTACTTAGGGTCCTTCCAAAATAAACAACTTTTTTTTTTTTATAATGTTTTTTTTACATAGTTTTAGACTCTCAAAATGTGATGTTCATTCAATTAGTTTATAAGTCTGGGATAAGCTTATGCACTCTTCAAGTATGGGAAATCCTCTTAGTCAATAGTCTTACTTAGCTATCTCATCTCAATATTAAGTCTATGCAAAACTTTAAAACATGTCAATTTCTAATGTGATTTTTTTCCCGCCATTGACTGTTTTATCTTTTATTTATTATTTATTTTATTTTCTTCCTTTGGAATGTTTTTTTTTATTCCATTGATGCCCATGCATATATTCTATAAATGAAGTACACACTCCATGTAATCTTCATGTTAAGCCTTTGTTTATTTTGTCCTTAAAGGGCCTAGGTGGCAAAAAAATTAATAGACCAAACAAATAGGGTTATGTGACTCTAAAACTTAAAAGACGAAGTACAAAAAGGATCATACAACATTCTTTGTGCATACAAAAAGGATCATACAAAAATTAAACCTGTGGAATTTGTATTCTTTGAGCATAATGGTTTCGTAGCATATAACATTACTGAATAGAAAATTTCTGATATTCAAAAGGATCATACAGAGAAATTGTGATTGTGATATTTTAAAATTTGAAGGATGAAGAACAAATTTCAAGTAAAGAAAATATTACAAGAAAGAAGGGATTAGGGAAGGAGAAAAACTAAAAGTGATGGGGTTCAACAGCTAATGATCTATCACAAACTCTACTCTCAATGCTCTAACACACTCAACCTGAAAAGTTGCTCAATTGATTTTTCAAGAGGAGAGGGTTTAAGGCAGTGTGAATGGAATTCAAAAGAAGAATTATGTATATAACCACTGCGATTAAATCAGCTAAAAAAGCTCCTGTCACTTTATCACAATATTTGGGAATTGAACCACATATTGAACTGTTTCCTTTCATTCCTACCATACTGTTGCGAACTCGGCAAGTATACCGTTCGTTCAAGTAATAAAATGATAAGTGAGTTATCGTCCCACAGAGATTGTTGCACCAATTATATTGTAACTTAAATCTATAAGTTGGAGGAATAAATATTTGTAAAAGAATGAGTTGATTGGTTGGATAAAAGTAAAGGCAAGATTAAAACATAAATATAAACTATGAACAGACAAAGTAAGGTGTTATAATATAAAGAAAGCGTAGCCAGGACACCCACACTCGATGATTCCTCCCAATGAATTCGTATCGCTCACTACATTCGATTATCTAAGTTACTTAGCGTTGTGTTTATCGCATATTAGCTACTTACCAATTCCTTAGTGACATAGCTCTTTAACCCACCTAAAAGCCCTAATCCCTTAGTAACTTTCCTAGGGTTAAGCATTAAGCAAACACATGGATAAGCTACAAGCATGCATTCCTATTCCTAGGTAATGTAAAGCAAGTCACCACACTTAGTTCCAAGACTAGAGCCCCAATATTCCTATTGTGAACCCTAGCTTGGAGCTCTTAACTAGATTGATCAAGTCTAAGAAAGATATGTAGACATTCAAGCAAAGTGCAGTAAAATAACCTTTGATAAATGAATAATAACATTCAATACATTCCAATGAAAGTTTACATCAAGTGCTTGGCCCTAACTACAAATGGAACTAGCCAAACCTAATCATGGCTGGCCTTGATACATAAAAAAGAAGCATGCCCAACTGAAGTACAAAGGAGAAGAAGATGGAGAAAGGTCTCCACTTGAGCCTTCAACTCCTCAAACCCTAGCTAAGCTTCCCAAGCTCTCCTAAACCCTTTGTGAGCTATTTTCGTTCAGTAGAAGTCCCCTCAACACTTGGGTTTAAGCATTTATATGGGAGTAGTTGAAACTCCCATTTTGCCCTTTAACAGCTTCAAAAATTACACAGACAACGAACTCTGGCGCTGGTGGCGTGGAACTCACGCTTGTGGCGCGGCTTGGCAAAGAGAATTTGGCTTATTTCCTTCATAACTGGCGCTAGTGGCGCCATTGCCACGTTGGTAGCGCGGCATGGCAGAAGAGTTGGTGCTAGTGGTGCGGATTTCACACCGTTGGAGTTTTTGTTTAAACTCCATGAGTTATGAATAAGAGGCGGTTAACAATTCAAAATAGTAATTACTCCTAACCGCTCTTGGGAAAGGTTAGAAAAATAACTACTCCCAACCGCTCCGATAACCAACGGTTACGATGGTTCATCGCCAAGAGTCGCGATGGTTTACTGACAACTCTTCAACGGGGTTGTTTGTTGTCTATAAATAGACACAGAGACAATCAGAAAATAGGAAGTAGAAAACTGATAGAGTTTTGATAGTTAA
>PYAF01004197.1:789373-845843 GCA_007407185.1 Glycine tomentella
CCCAAATCTTTCATGTCAAATTTGCTGGCAAGCAATTGCTTAGTAGATTTAATCATTTGATTATTACTACCCATTATCAACATGTCGTCTACATAAAGACAAACTATGGCAAACCCTTTATCAGTATTTTGAATGTAGACACACTTGTCACATTCATTAATACTAAAACCGTTCGATAACATAACTTTATCAAACTTTGTATGCCATTGTTTTGGAGCTTGCTTTAACCCGTAAAGGGATTTAATTAAGCGACACACTTTCCGTTCTTGTCCTGGAACAGAAAACCCTTTAGGTTGTTCTAAATAGATCTCTTCTTCTAGGTCTCCATTTAAGAAAGATATCTTAACATCCATTTGATGTAGTTCTAACCCATACAACGCTGCTAGCGCGACTAACATCCTAATGGATGTAATCCTTGTAACAGGTGAATAGGTATCGAAGTAGTCGAGACCTTCGCGTTGCTTATAGCCTTTGACTACTAGCCTAGCTTTATATTTATCAATAGTGCCATCTTCCTTCATCTTCCTTTTTGAAGACCGACTTACTTCCTAGAGGCTTAGTGCCAGGAGGAAGGTCTGCCAATTCCCACGTGTGATTTGATAGGATGGATTCAATTTCACTATTGATAGCCTCTTCCCAGAATGGTGCCTCTGGGGACGTTACAACTTCTTTATACGTCTGAGGCTCATTTTCTAACAGATATGTTAGAAAATCAGGTCCAAAGGATGTGGTAGTCCTTTGCCTCTTACTACGTCTAGGTTCTTCCTCTACAGGATTAACACTAGTTGTAGTCTCTTGAGGTCTCACAACATTATCATTGTCATTTCCACTTGGTACATATACCTTTTTATACGGAAATATATCCTCAAAGAACCTAGCGTCCCTTGATTCAATAATCGTATTAACATGTATATCTGAGACATCGGATTTATAAACCAAGAATCGACTAGCACTACTATTAAGTGCATAACCAATGAATACACAATCCACGGTTTTAGGTCCGCTCTTCAACCTTTTGGGTTTAGGAACCGTGACCTTAGCCAAGCACCCCCACACTTTCAAGTATTTCAAGGAAGGTTGCTTTCCTTTCCATACTTTGTATGGTATGCTCTTTGTCTTCTTGTGAGGAACTCTATTAATAATATAGTTTGCCGTCAAAATGGCTTCCCCCCACAAGTTCTGTGGTAAATCGGACGTGATTAACATAGCGTTCATCATTTCTTTTAATGTCCGATTTTTCCTTTCTGCAATCCCATTTGATTGCGGTGCATAAGGAGCAGTCA
Source organism: Glycine tomentella (assembly GCA_007407185.1). Classification (NCBI taxonomy): domain Eukaryota; kingdom Viridiplantae; phylum Streptophyta; class Magnoliopsida; order Fabales; family Fabaceae; genus Glycine; species Glycine tomentella. Next base: position 790,657 of record PYAF01004197.1, read on the forward strand.
TCTGATGTATAACCCCAGATTCTATACAGAATTCCTCGAAGGGGCCATCATATTCTCCCCCACGATCGCTCCTTATGGCCTTAATTTTCTTGTTAAGTTGATTTCCAACTTCATTTTTATATTGTCTAAAAGCCACAAGTGCTTCATCCTTACTATTAAGTAAATAGACATAACAATATCTACTGCAATCATAAAAAAAAAGTAATAAAATATTTCTTATTACCCCTAGATGGTACAATTTTCATATCACATATATCAGTATGTATTAAATCTAACAATTCAGTTGATCTATCAACAGAAGAAAAAGGTAATTTTGAAAAGTACAGAACACTGATTAATCACATAGATCAAACAGAAACACTGATTAATCACACAGATCAAACAGAAATACTGATTAATCACACAGATCAAATAGAAACACTGATTAATCACACAGATTAATCGTTCAAAGTACAGAGAGTAGACAATAGTATATAATACAATAAGATAGAATATACTGAACTCAGATTCAAAGCAAATTGTCTTAAGATTGTTGGAACTATTAGTTAATTTAGAATTGGAATATATCCAATTGCACAAGGGTCAGAATCTGAGTAACCAAGAGGAACAATATAATCTACTACAACTATAGAAAAACCAATTTAAATAGAACCTGTATGATAAGTATGAATCAGAAACAAATGCAAAAAGATGAAAGGATCCGAGCCCAACAATGTTGTTTCCTTAAGACAATTTGTTCTCTCCAATTGATGTCAAAGGTTGATGAACAATTGTCTCCCAGGATAAAATGGATCAACGTCTGAAGATTGATGACACTTCAAATCAACAGCCCAAACGAACAAAGACAATGCTTGAGGAGCCACAGAGTTATGTGATATGGAAATGCACTAGTTTCTAAGCGAGACTATCAGAAAAGATTAACTATCAAAACTCTATCAGTTTTCTACTTCCTATTTTCTGATTGTCTCTGTGTCTATTTATAGACAACAAACAACCCCGTTGAAGAGTTGTCAGTAAACCATCGCGACTCTTGGCGATGAACCATCGTAACCGTTAGTTATCAGAGCGGTTGGGAGTAGTTATTTTTCTAACCTTTCCCAAGAGCGGTTAGGAGTAGTTACTATTTTGAATTGTTAACCGCCTCTTATTCATAACCCATGGAGTTTAAACAAAAACTCCAACACACACTGCCAACGTGAGATGATAGTGGAAAATCCTTCTCAGTCCTGCAATTGGCACTGATAGTGCGGATTTGGCGTTGGTGGCGCCATAGTTTTCTCAAGCCAACTTTTTTTGTTGTAGTCCTGCTATGAAATTGCACAAATTAGCTGAGAATAGGGTAGTAAAAGAATAGTCAAGGATTATAACATTCATGAGCAATTATTGATGAATTATGACTAATTCCTTGCTTCTATGGGCTTGAAAAACCTTATATGCTAAGAACATATCACATACCTATAGCATATGCTGCAGAGAAGCTTGAGATGAGTGCCATGGTCAAAACCTGCTCATAAAATTAACCCATTAATATAAAAGTTTTGCAAGAAATTGACTCATCTATAATTAATAGAGCTGATATTATAATAAAATATCTAAGCATATTTTTTTAAATTACACAATAATAATAGCCTTATCTCAATTATATGGATCACACCACACCATTAAACTAGGTTTAAGGACATATACCAAATCCACGGCCACGACGGGTTGCCAGAGCAAGCTTTCCGTGAGAATAAAAAGGACCAAAAATCCACAAACAGTGGCAACAGAGTTTACAACCAGAAAGTACCTAGGTAGAAATTTGTTTGATTAGTTTCCATTGTGAAGTAAACTAAAAGTTTTGTTGAAAAAAAATTAATAATTATAATTTTTTTTATTTGTAAAAATCAAAGACATGTATTAAGAATTTACAATAATTTATGCAGACAGTTCAATCTACGATTTTGTTGAAAAAAAAAGATTAATAATTATAATTTATTTATTTGTAAGAATCGAAGACAAGTATCAAGAATTTACAATGATTCATATAAACTGATCAATCCATGATTTTGTTGAATAATAAAGATTAATAATTACAATTTAAAAGCACTAGAAGACACTCGAAGAAAGGAAAGACAGTGTATTTTGCTTCAAAGGACATTGTGGAGATGCTACCTCTCTCATGGTTAGCAGCCATGTTAATGGCTGCACAAAAGGTTGCTGCAAAGGCCACAAACCATACCACAAGACGGAGGATCCTTCTAGTGTTGGCCATGGATTTTCGAAAAGAAAAATGGTTGGTGCACAATGAATTTTTAATGGAAATGTTAGAATTTCTCGTATATGAGGGCGTTAGGAAAGAAGAAAATGGGGGTAGTGCATTGATTAATTTAGAGAACATCTTTGGGTTGGGTTGGATGAAATTTCTGTAACGTTTTTTCCTAGTTTTGCTGCTCTGTCCCCTCCTTTGGTGGAGTGTATGTAGAGAAAGTTAGATTAGTTTTCTATGTGTACAATTTATTTAGGATTCTCATATTTCTTTATTTAAATCTCGAATTATTTTCCTTTATTTTTATTTTTATTTGAGAAATGTTAACAACACTCTTTAAATAAAAAGAAAGAATCATTAAATAATAAATATAACTCACCAAAAATTGATGACTTTTAATAAATTTCAGCTAAATGAAGAGGATTGAAAATAAAAATATAAGAAAAAGTCTTGTTAACATTTCTCTTCCCTATCTTGATAAGATTTAGAGAATCCAACCAAAGCATTTTAAACAAACACAGATTTTGAACATCAATTACACAACTTATATATGCTTACTTCAATTAACAATAATAAAAAAAATCATAAACGTATTGCTTACACATGGGGAGACAAAGAAGTAAAAGAACAAAGAATATGGAATATATATACTTACAAGGAACCAAACAAATGCTTCATGTTTATATTAACCAAAACAATTTACACCAAAAAAATATCAACCAAACCAATGAATAACATGTTAAAGAATGTTTTGACCCTAGTGCGTCCATTGATCTAAGAATGCTTCACATTCAAATGATGCATCACATTCTTCGGCCTTTAAAATGAGTATGAGTGAAACTCGATGCAATTTTTTTTTGGTGTCGACTCAATACAAGTTTAATATATCGAATGACCAATTCAAATACTCTAATCTTAAGCAGTAGTATTTCACCCAAATTTTTTAAGCTTCCTTTGTCTTTTAAAGTAAAAAGTTATTTAATTAACCCACTAAATAAGCTCCATTTTGGACTGTTGTTCATAATTTAATTTTTTACTGATTTTTAAGTTTTTCTTAGAATTACGTTTGATCTAGTTTTCTCTCTCTTAAAAATAGAGAAAATATCAGAAACCTTGGGTCAAACACATTCAAAGAATCTAAACCATCATATTTTTCTTCATTAATTGATACTCTACATCTTATTCTATTCAAGTAACCAACATTTACTAACAAATTAATAATAACTACTTACAAACTAATGGATTCCAAACTAATACTAACATATTAATAATAACTAATACTTGACCGAATCAATTTATAGCTGATTTTTCTTTTTTGTTGTTGCAAATTTATAGCTGAATTTAACATCTATCTGAAAAATAGTAATAGAGATGGATAATGATTTGATGATGTGTACCACCCTCACTGTTTTCTCTAGGTAGCTACTTTCGAGCGTGACATGCTCACGAGGTCAAACTGTCAAAAGGAGAAGCATAAGAAGAGGGGAAGGGGCTACCGCAATGCAATGCATCTAAATATTAAAAATTAAAATATAGAGATATCATATTCATATATAATTGACAACAGAAAGGAGTGGGCACAGGAAAGAAAGAAAAAAAACCATCAGTGAGTGCAGGCCAATGACAAAATCTTGACTTTCGATTGACTTAATTGTTAATCAATTTAATTAGTACTTGATAAGGTGATAAGCTGCAATTATTTATTCATTTTCAAACATATTCAACTTCTTTTTTTGGGTGAATGCAAACATATTCAACTATTGAATGTACCATACAAAGGTATAATTGCAAGTATAATCTATTTAAAATTTTAAATTGTCTACGAGACTATTGGCTGTGGCAATACAAACATTATGTGACCTTTCTAAAAAAGTTCTCTTAGAATTCATTTTTTTTTTTTAATTTTCTGCTACTTGAGACTTTTTTTTTGCTGTATTAATTAAGACTGTTTATCACCTTCACCCGTTTTAGCTTAATTTGGATAATTCAGTAAACACATGTAAACGAAAAAATAGAGATAAAATATTAAACTCGTGAGTTAAAATTAAATTACGCATTTAAACTTTTGAAATTTTTTAGTGAGAGAACTTCCAAAAAATTAATGCACATAAGTTAACTTAAGTTTATTAAAAAATAATTTATTTTACTTTCTTATTTTTTCTTTCTGTAAATGCATGTTGAGATGTTAATCCAAACTAATGTTATTAGAGAAAGCATAAAAAAAACTAATGTTATTAGAGATGTAGGAAATTAGTTGGCTATATAAGCCTGTAATCTCACTTTACTCACATAATTATACTGTACTTTTCTCTCATTCAAGAAATACATTGTTGATATATTTTTCTCTCTACTTCTTTATCCATGAATTCCATGTTTCATAACATCTATAGTGTGAGACAAATATTAAATTTACTTGTTAAAGAATTAAAAGTAATATATATATATATATTAAAACATAAAATTAATGTTTTTATACTGTGATTTGTAATGCTTGAGTTTTAATAAAAAATATCTTTTATCAATTATCTGATGGGGCTGCCAAGGGTGCCCCTGGACTAGCTGGTTGTGGGGACATTTTTAGGAATTATGAGCTATTATTTTAGGTGATTTCTGTTTTAACTTGTGGAATTCTTTTGCTCTTCATGCTGAGTTAGTGGGGGTTATGATAACTATTGAGACCGTCGTTGTGAGAGGATGGACGAAACTTTGGATTGAACGTGACTCCATGCTTGTTATTAAAGCTTTCAAGACTTCAAATGTGGTTCATTGCAAACTTAGAAATAGATGACTCAATTATTTAAATATGGCTCACTCAATGTTCTTTTTTCTTTCCCATATTTACTATGAGGATAATTTTTGTGCAGATAAACTTACTTCTCATGATAGTTTTACACTTTTAGTTTGGTGGGATTCCCTCCCTCTTTTATTGGAGAGGAGTTTTTTAAGAATAAATATGATCTTTGTTATAGGTTCAAATAATTGTACATAAATTTTAGTCTTTGTCCCTTTGATCTTTATTTTCTTTTTTTTGATATAATATAGTGGGGTGTACTCCCTTCAATTGGCCTTAGCACATTTTTGGATTTCATAAAAAAATATATTTGGTACACTACTTAACAAGAGCATAAATATAATACAAATGATGTTATTTGTATAATAAATTAAACAACAAAATTTGTAATAATAATTGAGAAATAGAGAAAAGTATAAAACATGATAAATAATACGATAGAGATAAGATAAAAAAAATCATTTTATACAAATTAGACTTAAATATATCTTTTATACTTGTAATTTAATATTTTTTATTTTAATAATTATAAAATATTTTATTTTATTTTTCATTCTTAAAATATTTTAGATAACACTTTTTTATTGTATAAAATAGTTTAAGGACGAAAAATAAAACATACATATTTTGTGAAAATGACAATGAAAATAAAAAAATTACAAAAACAAAAATGATAAAAAAAAAACACTAAATTGCATTTGACTAAAAAGTATTTAAACCTATAAATTATTTGTATAAATAACAATTCATATAATATAAAGTTTTTGTAGTCTTTTAGTCTGCAGCATTGTTTAAGCTAGGTTATGGCCAAAGTCCATTAAAGACTACAAAGTAAACGTCACTATACATGGCATCACCTGTAGCAGTTTGTTCTAACCTCCCCATTTACAGAACCGGACTCTGACTCTGATCAGATCCACAACTCAAGAGCTTTAAAAAAATATTGAGCAGTAAACCTACTTCAAACATGTACATTGATACAGTTTTGTCCTTTCGCTGTGCCATCCCATCCGTGTTCTTCTGTCCACATACATGATTGAAACAACACAATACAAGCTTGGACATCAAAAGTCAGAACAATCAATTACGGTTAGAAATGTTATCAATTGTGACACATGGGTAACCAACGCAACACTTGTAGCCAAACAAGTACTCTCTTTTTGTCTTTTCTTTTGGTGTATATGAATATGAGGACTATTGGTTTGGGGGATTTCTTCTTAAACAATGGTTTCTTAGACTTAAACGCACTTAAGCACTTGGGAAAAAATCTCCTTTAGAGATGCTCATAGCTTCTCTTAGCAAACACTTATTTCAATAGTAGAAACACATCCCAATTGAGAGTGGTGACTTAATTAGTTACTGGAGTCTCTACTAGCACTTGGGTGTTTATAGTTTCTCTTTTTTCATTTAATATATAATTTGCTTCATTAACAAAATAAAAATGTTACATATGAAAATTAATATTAGACACATCACATTGGGTAAGAAATTGGCAAAGTAAAAGGGAATTGAACATTGCTTTTTTTGATAATCATTAAAATTTGTCAAGAGACCAATGAAACTTGCTCTTGCATGATTTTTCTGTGAATTTGGGCGTATAATTTATCTCTCTCAGTGATTTGAGAGAAAAACAAAAAGAAAGAAACTAGACACCTCCAAAAGAAACTAAACAATTTCACATATAGAAGAAACATATCAAAGCCAAAAAAAAAAAACTGTAAATGTAAACATTTGAGAAAAGTTCATATATCAATGTGAACCGTCCAATTCAGTTACATGATCAGGTGACAGAAAAACCTTACTCAGCAATCTCTTCAGAGAGAAACCCAACAAAGATGAAGAAGGTTCAGGAACAGAACCACTCACCCCACCATGTTCACTCTCACTAATGCCATAACCCGGTGTAACAACCCCAATCTCAACCACACCATCACTATCACCATCAACAGAACCCAAATGAGAATCGCTACTAACAACAATAGGAGCTCTACAAATTGGACAATTGCAATGTGAACTCAACCACATGTCAATGCACTCCATGTGAAAAGCGTGGCCACACTTCGGCAATCTCCTTCCTATCTCACCCTCCTCAATAACGCTCAAGCAAATGACACATTCCAATTCCTCTGTTTCCTCTGGTCCTTGCACAAACATGGGAATTGCCGAAAGTGTGGCCGAGTCAAGGCCTTTGGAGCACGTGGGTGAGGCTTCAATGTTGATGGTGTGGAAATGGGAATGTTCCAGAACGCCGGAGACGGTCACCGGAGTTCGCCGCCGCCGAGGCTGGGAACGTGATTGTACCTGGAATAAGAACCATTTGGCGTACACATGGAGTAGGAGGACGAAAAGGATTACTAGGAGCAAGGAAACAATTGCTGCGAGCATGATGTTGCGGTTGTTGTCGGAGAACATGTTCTCGGCGAGTTGACTCAGTGAGTTGCTGGGTGACTCGGTTTGACTCGGCATTTGAGGGGGATGAAGTAATGAAAGTGAAGTCAGTGTGGTTTGCTCGAATGGGGAAAAGGGTGTATTATTTTTGTGGAAAAGGTTTGAGCTTTGAACTTAAAAATGAGATTTTGGGAGGAGGGGACCCAACAAAACAGTCAAGATCCGGTTTGTGAAATGTTGAATAAAAATCTTGTTTTGTTCTCCTACTTGGTTTGGTTTCTTTGCAACTTGATGTGGAAATGTTTACGTGAAAATGAAGAGAATAATAAATTAGGGGTGCTTGTTGCTTGCTCTAGTAAATAAATGTATTTGTCATGCATTGTGGGATAAGGTTGAGGGGTGCAATTGAAGTCAAAGGGAAAATCCCTATATCTAAAGGAGTAATGGGGACTCAATGACTCATGCATGGGGATGGGGTGAGGGGTTAAGAGAAAAATGGATCACAAATGAAGCACTCGTGAAGGCAACGGCAGTTGAGGGTAGGTGGGTTTTATTGGATTCATGTGGCAGGTTTTTGTTTATTTATTTGTGATTTTAGTGGGTTAAATTTGGTGCAATGGTGGAAAGGATCCTAAGGGAAAGGCATTACTTAGGAGTTATGAGTCTTATGACTCATGACTGAGACATAAAATAAGATATTCTTAATTCTTCTAAACTGCATTAAGCCTAAGTCAATCATGAAAAAGGAGGCATCCCTCCACAATTTCGTCACTTTCACATTACTCATTATCTTTTTAGGGGCTTTCACGCATTTATTAGAACTTTGTCAATATTAGAGGGGGTGTTCTGTTGTTTGGGTTTGGTAGGGTATATGTGGGACCTCAATTCCTGTTTTAAAGAGATCAACGAGAGTTCAGGGGTCCCATGTGAATGAATCCATACACTAGACTAAAGGGCTTTCTTTTTTCTTTCTTTCTTGGACTACCCTACCACAGCCACCGGTCAACTGGTGACAGCAGTACAAGATCTTTGCATAGATTCCACTATATTTTTGTTATATTTATATTGTAAATAGTCTTTCTATATTCAAATTCATGATCATCAAATCATCATGATACAATTTTATATTATATTAGAACTTTTATATTATATTAGGACTTGCCCTCTTTAACAAATATTTTATTTTATTATTATATCACTACGATAAATTAATTAATTTGACATTTTATACAAATTTAATGATCCATATACATAAGTTAAATGCCTGTTTAAAGTTTTCTTTTTTGAGGAGTATCACTACTATAGAAATTTACATAAAAAATGGATTATTTATTTGTGGCTTTTCTTTTGTTGGTCTGCAAATGTTGAGACACCGAGCCTGTTATCTCTCATGTCAGAATAACAACTTTTTCCATATTTTCAACTAGAGATGTTGGTCCAAACCTGTTTCTTTAAATTCTTGTTAATGGTGACATCTTTATAATATTCTAGAACTGAATATTAATAATCTCGGCATTTCCAAATTTTTTTCAACCATGCAGTGTACATGAAGAATGTAACCTAACAACAGGATGTGTTTGAGTGGAAAATGGAAACGAGGAGAAGTGGAGATGATGGAAAGTTGAGTAATAAGTATTGTTTTTGTTTTGATGTTCAAAATTCTTCAAGTTGGAAGCTAAGGAATGCTCATAAAAAATTATTAAAGGGGTGGTTTTAGAAGATTACAATATACATGATAAATTGATAATCATCATTTAAATCTATTCTTTCCCTTCAGTTTCTTTCATTTCAGTCCATTAGTTTGTATCTTTTCTCTTCAACACCTGTAACTCCCAATTGTATCTCTATTATCGTATGGAGGGGCATCTGTAAATGAGCAAACTCACATTAGATATCTTGCGCAAATTCATGATTTACAGTAAAACGTTTCACAAAATGGATGGTGAACCTCACAGATTTTCCTTTTTCTAACACCAAAATAACTAAAATTTATTTCTTAAATGTTTGCCATGAACTCAACTAGGCATTTGCATCAACTCCATCTTTCATACGAGAGTAAGAACATCACATTCAGCTAAATATGAATATATTACCTCAATATCTGCAATTTCTTTCAAAGGCCTGTCAGTAAAATAAGCATATAATGCCCTCAAAACTGCCTGTAATGAACAAACTCAAGAATTAGAACAAGTCAACCATAGGAGTGCCTATAAAAGGGCAAGTTTACATCTAATTCATGTGAATACCTGGTGAGATATCACAACAACAGGTGCTCGTTGTCGCTCAAGCTCAATAATTACAGGTTCTAACCTGCATTATTATAAAAAATTCAAGTTATTTACATCAAGCAAGTAGTGGTTTGGAACTAAATAATGTTAAAAGAAGTGATGCATCTACCTTTGAATAACATCTAAGTAAGACTCTCCACGAGGATAATGATACCTAAGTTTGTCCTTATTGCGGGATCTGCAATAGAAAGGGCAAAATAAAATAAAATAACAAAAGTGTTTAAAACATTTTTAAACAGCACGTGCTCCCACCAAGCACTAGCTTTTTATCTGATGTACCAGTAGCATTCAACTGGAAATAAGACAGATTACAAGTTTGTGACATACTCGTACTCCTCTGGCATGTTCTTCTTGATTTCTTCATATGTCATTCCATCACACACACCGGCATTTATCTCATCAAGTGCGCGCCATTGTATCTAACATATAGATAGTAAGTGCAGGAGCACTAACAATGTATACTTTTGTCAATCCATATTTCCTGACTTAAGGATGACACTAACCTTTGGAAACCCAACAATTGGACCAGCTGTCAAAATTGTTCGCTGCAGTGTACTAGTCCATATCTAGACACCAGTTACAAACATCACAAACCATTCATCATTTCAATATTTTGCACATATATTTATGAGAAGCTTACACACGCAGCTCGTTCTGATTTGAGACGCTTTTCAACAAATTTGGCAAGTTTCTTTTTATAAAGTTCTCCAGCCTCACTGTTGAAACAAATTGCATTGTGTTTCAGTTATAGTCAGATGAAACTTCATAGCAACTTTTGTTAAAGAAACTAGATGACATTTGTAAAAAAGGGCAAATATGAAATAGTTCAAAGATGCTAGGTTGTAAACCCTGCAGTACTACTTGTACTGTACCTTTCTATCTAATATATATATTATCTTTGCTGATAAAAAAAAAAAGAATGAAATAGTTCAAAGATGGAGGAAATAAAACCATTGCTCTTTGCATGACAGCTGTTAGAATCAATTTTTCAATTAAGTCTTGAATCAAAGAGCTGCTTGTATTTTTTATTTTTTTTCAGTGAAATGGGTGGGTACACCCAAACATAGTATGGCAAGAAGAAAGAAAGAAAAGTAATACCTAACAACATAAAAGCTATTAGTTTTTAAAGATGAGATGTATCCATAAGTACCAAAAGATATGCCAGAGCAGGACAAAAAAGCCAAGAATTAGGACCCTTTTGTTGAAGCTTTAAAAAATCAATACTGTAATATAGCTTTTTCTAGAGCTGTTTTCAGAAGCTATTATGTTTAGCTTACGAGAAAAGCACTGAGACAGTTTTTTCAGAGGCTTTTTTTATTGGAGAAGCTTACATAATTATTATCACGTTTTTTATATATTTTTTTAATTAAAAAAATACTTTTTGTTTAAGAAGATGCAAACAAATGAGCCCTTAGTTTTCACTTTTCACTAATAACAAGGTCGGACTGTGCTTAATCAGTCTTAAATAAATAAGGACTTCACTGCCTAACAACGCCAGAGAAAATAAACAAACTTTACTACATCAGATGATTCTAACCCAATGTCCTTACTCCTCATTAATAATATTAACATTACAAAGCCAAATATTAGAATATACCTTAATGCAGAGTCTCCTCCAATTCTGCCTCTCACATTATACTGACTTTCTCCATGCCGGGTAAGTAATATTGGCCGTGGTGTAAGATGTGTATTAACCTGCAAGATAATAACAAATCACTCATACAAGCTTACAAGTGATTTGCAGTTGCATTTACTGAATGCACATTATTAATCTTCCAACAAAAACCATTATCACAGCAGTTAAGCAAAAATACACTTTGCCCTAAGCTTATTTTCAAACTTCATTTTTGTCACACAAGCTTTATTTGTTTTAAGTTTGTCCTTTATGTTTTTGAAATGCCATCAATGTTTCCCTCTAGCTCTATCAGCCTCCAAAAAATCCACTAATGTTGTTTAAGCACTCAAGATGTTCTAAACTAATCATTTACGATTTCAATGTTATTAAATATTAGTATTAATTTTTCTCAATTATAACTCATTTTCTATATGAACATATTTATTTCACATCCAGCATCATATTAATAAAAAAAATTTGGCCACCTTGAAAGGCATGACACTCCACGAACTGGGGACCAAAAAATCAACAGGATCATCAAACTTGAAAATGTTCCTAAAATACCATTCAATTACAGAAGTTCAATTATAAATTCCATTATATGAATCCAATCAAACACACTATGTCTGCAATATGTGAAAGAGTAGGGAATTTGTCTATCTTCAAAGGGCAAAAGGAAAGAATTACAGCAAATTCCCTCTATATTTTCTTGTAAGAGATATAAAACCATTCATGTATCCTGACTTCATAGCTAAAACTTACAATATAGTTGGCTCATGACCCGAGACCAGAATCTTTGGTCAAAAGTTAAAACTTTTTTGAAGTGCCCCCTCCCCCCCTTAAATTCCCTAAACAAAATGTTGAGTTCCAATACAAGGCAGCTAGATATTTCAAACCTAAAGTTCATGTCAGGGGGTGTGATATAAATACAAAACTGTAAGAATTATTTACTGTTGTGTGTTGTCTTATCAGACCACACGAAATACTCTTATTTTATGATAAAGAAGGTTTACATAATAGGGAAACTAAATAATGAATAATAAGGAAAATACTAAACTGCTATAATTAAAATATATCAAATCTAGCACATAGGCAACATGAGCATAAAATAGGGATAATAGAAATGAGAATGTTAAGGTGGATGTATGGTTATACGAAGATGGATAAGATAAGAAGGGATATTCGATGAAAGCTATCAGTGGTACCAGTATGTGAAAATATGAGGGAGCATAGATTGAGGTGGTTTGGGCACGTTATGAGACGGCCACTGGATGCTCCCGTAAGAACAAGAGTTTGTTACCAAGAGCTCGACACAGAGAGGTAGAGGTCGACCGAAACTTACCTGGGGAAAGGTAATTAAACAAGACCTAATAGAGTGAGATGTAGATTGACGGACGGTATATCTTAGGACGGAGTGGAGAAAACCTATAAGTTTGGTGGAGGGTTAAACCCATTAGTAGTTCTATGTTACGGTCGTTCTCTTGTTTTTTTCCCCTCTTCCTTTCACCCTATTTTATTTTAGCTTATTTTTCCTCTTTTTTGTCTTATTTCCACTTTTTTCTTCCCCTCTCCCTTTCTCTTTCTTTGTCTTATTTTCGATCTATCATTGGGTTCATCTACCACCGACCCCAACTACTTGGGTTAAAGGTGTTGTTGATGTTGATATATTTCACAAACCATTCATAAATCAAATAAATTAATAAATACAAAATCATTGATATTCTTTCATTTAATAGCTTGAGTATTTTGGGTAGTCGGTCTATGACATTTCTCAATATTGTCTTACACCGGGTTACATATTATTAATTAACTTAATCATTTGTTTTGTTTATTTGTGTATCAATGGAGCTTTGACAGTAATTCACTACATTCTTCAAAGAAACTTACCAAGAAACATACTATCCGACCAGGTAGGTAGCCACTGATATTTTTCACCTAAACCAAAAGATAGAACTTACAAATCATTAATAAATTAAAGTCACCCTGTAAACCATGTATCTAAATGGCTATAGACAATTCAAGGAGATGCACAAATATTTGCAAGAAATTCCAGAATATTAGAGCAGCCTCCCTATAATATTTTTCAAACAATGAAATTATATTAATATCATTTGTGCATAAATGTTAGACAAATGACTTGTACATTACACTTTATAATAAAGTATATGGCTATGGTACTGTGCCACATTTTTGGTCCTCCTTTCATGTTCCACTCAGGTAATGTGAACTCATGGTATAATTCTATTTACAATACAGTTTATATATATTTATATATACATATATATATATATATATATATATATATATATATAGACACATTCACACACATACACATACATACACACACACACCTTACTACTTGGCATAACTTTTAGATCTGAGTGGTTTGTTCACATGGTATCGCAGCTTGGTCAACCAAGATGCCCAGGGTTCAATTTGTATTTTAGAGCCTATCTCGGTCTGATTCTGATCATAAGTTTGTCACCCAACAAAGTTTAGAGCTGACTAATGAGTCTTTCTAATTTGTCTGTGTTATAATATGTTGTATAGTTCAAATACTGGTAAGTGATCTGTATAAACTTAATGCATTCATATGGTAGTAATATGCCTTTCAAACACGTTCTATGCAGAACAAGCACGCTTTCAATTCTACACTCGCAGTGAACCATGAAATAAATTAAGATTTAAGACAGGCAAAAAGTGGACTCAAGGATACAGTATAAGTTATTTAAATTTTGAAGTTAGAGGTGAAAGTGAAACCATGCATTTTCCGAGACCAAGGTTTTACATCTAGTTAAACTATTAGAATCTATTAAAAATGTTACTAACCCAAACAACAGCTACTATATGGACAACAAACATGCATAATGCATATCAATTATCAAACTTGCAATACTAGCAAACCAGACAATGATTTATGTAAAATGGTTCAGTTTGCCACATAAAATGACATAATTAAATATAAACCTTACTTGTATTTGGCCTCCATGTCCACTGGCCATGTCAATCATTTTTATGTAAGATCCTTCTTCTACTGTCTCATAAACCTGGTATATGAAATCAACATTATTTAAAGCAAAAGCTCACCTTGAATAGCCATTAAAATTTAAAAGTACACATGAAAGACTTGCCTTCTCATAATTGGTGACACGTTCTTTAAAGTCTCGCAACCCAGCCTCAAAATCTGATCTGCAAAAGAAAAGCTAATTGTATATGTATCTACAATTCCATTTACTCATTAAGATAAGATGTCACTGGTTTAAAAGGAAACATTACACTTCTGCATAGTCAGGACTTTGCTGAATTTTAAAGCGTATATTCCTCTCAATTATGTCAACATCATTGCATATCGTTTCCAGAAAAATGATCTGCAACAAAAACACACGGATACATCAGAAGACTTCAAAATTAAAAATATCATTTTCATATCAATTATCGTACATATTACATAGCAGTACCCATCTGTTAGATTCTGACTACAATACCTTGCATCTACCTTCAGCCAATTTCATCAGCATGTTTCTTCGCTGCTTGCTACTGTTTGTGGCATCAAATATCCCAACCTAAATCCAAATTAAAACTTAAGTTAAAAAAACTTGAAAGAAGGCTTAGGTAACAAAGTTATCTAAAAGAATGAATTTACCTGGCCACCTTCTTGCATCCAGGATATCATATCTTCAAATGCCATCTTTGCTACCTAGTGGTACATGACATATTAAAACTATTTTACATAGAGAAATGTTGCCATGGAGTTATATTTTACTAGAATTATCTAAGACAAATTGCTAGGTTCAGTCTACACATCTTAACATTCAGAAAAATAAATACATATTGTTTCATTTACTATGTTCATTATATAAATATGGAGTACATGGTGTAGTTGAGTTGAGACACAATTTTAACCATATGGGTTTCCCTCTCTCTCAAAGGATATGCTTCAAAACCAAAACAGTAACTAACCTCTTATTGAAAGACTATAAAATTCATAAAAGAAATAGTTCCTGAAATTTATTCTCCTACATGCACCAGATCATTAGTCATAAAATAATTTGAACACAGTGAATTATTTGTGACTAAATAAAAAAATATATTAAAAAGTTAAGAGTCAAAAGATAATTAGTTGAATGTAATAAGATGGTATAAAGTCTAGAAGCAACATCTTCAACTAACTAAGGGTTTGTTTGGGAAACAAATTAACTAGGAGCTTATTGAATAAGAACTTATCATGTAAGTACTTATGTACACATTTCTATAATTGAAAAGGAAGTAGGGTTAAATTGCTTTCATATAAGCTGTAAGCTTTTTCTTAAGCTTTCTGAGAAAGCTTATTGAAATAATCTTAAAAACAACTAATGGATATATCATAAGTTATTTTAATAAGTTCTCTTAAACACTTACACAAGTGCTTATACTATAAATAAGTTTAAAATAAACTGTAAAGAAGAATATTATTGGCCAGCTAATTATACACAACCAATATAAATTACAAGTGCTTATACACATCTACGACCTAATTATACACAACCAATATAAATTACTCTTTCACGTATTCAAATAAAAAATATTATTGGCCAGGAGTTACCTCATTACGGGCCTCCACACCTTCAGGATTGTCAGCTCGAAAGAAATCAGCAGACTGCAGAGAAGAATATGACGTGGATTGTAAGTTTTCCTAGAAAGCATGACAGTACCATAACATCATGAGTTCAAGAATGAAACTAACATAAACCAGGGAATCAAGCACCCATAGTTAATGACATTTCAAAGTTAATGACATTTCAATGGATGACAGATTTTCCCCAGTTCTCTTTGACCAGAATAAAGTTCAGCGCTGGTCACTGCCCCTATCTTATTAATTACAATTCAGTGCATATTAGTTTTAACTTTTAAGTTTAGCACAAGGAAACAGTAACCCTATGTTATCTTAACATTTTCTGCCCAATGAGCTTTAATTAGAAGGGATGTATTAAAAAAAAAAAAAAAAAAAAACCTACGTACCCCATTGCCCAGAGGCTCCATGCTATGCACAAGTAAGGGGGAGGGATATTGTACGCAGTCTTACCCTTGCATATGCAAAGATGCTATTTCCGGATTCGAATTCATGACCAACAAGTCACCAAGACACAACTTTAATATGAAGGGATGTATTGGAATCATAAAATTCTTTGGTCAAAACTTAATAGCTTGAGTTTAGTCCAAGGGGTTCCTCTGTGAATACTCATGATGAACAAACTGAATTATTGAAAAATTTAAAGCCATGTTCCATTTTCTGCCATTAAAAAAGTCTTAGAGCTGTTAGCAAACATTAGAGAACAGAAAAAGCCCATTGCATTGGAATCATGCCTGTCAGGTGGCATAATTAACACAATTAGAACCTGATTTTTTTTCTATTTATTCTTATTCTTACATACTTTGATAGAGGTCCTAACAAATTGATTTCTCATATTTACTGTAATAAGGGCAGATTTAACCAACTAACTTTTTTTTTGTTTTTAAACTCCAATAATCATTATTGTATCCTCAAAATCAACTGAGAACCCATAGATGTCACCCATTAAACTTCAGAAAAATAACAATCTCTAGATAAAGAATTCTCAGACACTGGAATTATTTTCACCTACCAAATCCTCTAATCTACACTAACACGAACCATATCAATTCTTATGACAAACAGCACGGTATATCATGCAATAAGATATACATTTAACATTAAAAAATACACAAAATATATATTAAATATCAGAATAAATTTATGCACTAATGAAAATTATTCTGCCATACAATGTAGATAAACTAAAAAAAATGAGAAAGCATAAACTATTCAATTGATTCTTCTACATTAAGTTTACCTGACTAGAACCATGCTTAAGGCGACGATACTGCAACATTGAAACATAAGTATGTTAAATTCAAACTTGACATATTTCCTGCCTTCCGTTAGATACAACAAGATGATTGATTACTAAGAAGAACGAGTCAAGAATGTGAACAACCTTACCAACATTGAAGTGTTTGGTATTATGACCTAACCATCGAAGATATCTTGTTAGTTTAGCTGCAGTGTAAGTCTTGCCTCGAGCTGGCAAACTCACCTAAGGAAAAGAAACTAATGGAATTATTCATTTTCAAATATTTTATTTTACTAAATTAGATGAACTACAGATGGGAATGTGGCATTTTTTTCCAGGTACTTCCAAACTTCTCAAGATATATCGTCTCATTTTGAATCTCTCTCAAAACTCCAACTCAAATCCCATAACAAAGTCATAACCAGTGTTGCTAAAAAAGTCTGTGTAATTATTCCTCAAGCAAGAACAATACCATGACAATTGCCAAATGTCTATGCTCCTTGGGACCTAGCATCTGATCAGCAATCGCGGCAGCTGCAACAGCTCCAGCAGCAGCTGGAATTGAATTCTGCCATAAAACCAGGAGAGGGGGGGGGGGGGGGAGCAGAAGCAACTATTTGTTAATAACCTCAAGTGAAATGTTTGATGCAACATAAATTAATCCAGGGGAAATAAATTTTAATAATAAACAAAAAATGGAAATCATTTTATACAAACCTTGGTATCAGTATACAAATTAAGATTAGTAGTGAAAGCATTTGAGCTAGAAGATTTTACAAGTCTGGGAACTCCAACACCCCTATCAACAAGAAGTCCTCTCGTATCACCTTCCTTTTGCAGAGGTGAAAATGTTCCTGCTGACTGAGATTTAACCATTCCAGGACTTTGGTACACCTTAGCTGGATCAGGGGCATTAGCCTCTGTAAACTAGTTGGAACATCAACATAGACAATTAGATGTGATATATTGCAATATCAAGAATCCACATAACCCATTAGCTTACTTTTTTTTTCTCATCACCTCCAGTAGAGGCATTTGGCGTTTTAAACATCATTTGTGCAGCTACTTGTAAGTTATAAAATGATCTACAATCCCCAATTTCATGAAACTAGTAATGCAGGAAAATAATTCCGAAAATATAGAAATAAAATCCTAATTATTAGCACAAATATACAGGACCAAAGTAGAAGAGATTTTGTCTAAATTGGAGATACTTTCCAACACTTTTAACACAGCTTCAGTTACTTATCAAAGGAAAACAGAGATAGAGATAGAGCGTAAACTTAACACATTACACTACCAAACATCAACATACTAGTCAGCATCACACTTTAGAAGTACAGAAGATGTGTCTAAGATGCTGAGCATAAGAATCTACTTCCTCGACCAATTAAAGTCTTTTAAAGTAAATACAACTACAAATCTATCACAGCTTCTGGTTCAGGTAAAAAGACTTCTGAATACGTCACAGATAACCACAGATTCATCGAAATTACGTCAAAATACATCTGCACTGATTTTACATGTTTTTATACCAATCATTTTAGAAAGTAAAATTATGGATTTGAAATGTGAATATGAAAGTTAAACCTTTACTGTTTCTGGTTGATTAATCATAGGAACACCACCATCTACAGTAGAAGAAGAAATGCTGGCAAACCCACTATCTCGTGACCTGGGATTCTCTGTCATGTTAGCAGCATATACAAGTGCTGAACTTGCAGAAACTTGGGGAGATGGAACAATATAATGCTCAAGATCAAGTTCCAAACTCGCAGATGAGATGTTCTGAATAAAAAGTAAAAATTAAGCATTAAATACAGTGCAATTGTTAGCAAAAGGATTTTTAATATACATATTAACTGAAAGTTGGAAAAAGAGAAAAGAGTGGGGAATATAAAGAGCATCAGTTATGATACATGATAAGCACTGGTAATGTAAGATACAGATGCAGTTCTACAAGAAACTATTGAATTTCACCTCACTAATCATTGGACCATTGACAATAAATATTTTGCACTATCAATTTAAAAAGTACCACAGTAAATATTACAGGTCCATAAGAGAATGACAACTAAAATTGGCTGGTATTAAAGAAGAAAAAAAAAAAAAACATGAGTCCCCACAGTGCTCACACAACTGCAAGAGAAATTAATTGTGTATCAAAAAGAGGAGAGGAGACATTAATTGGGCTATCACAGTGACCATGGTTAGAAAACCGGATTCTTAATGTCATGCACCCCCGCATCACAACCACAACCCCATTTCCAAAGTGAAAAACAAAGAAAACTGGTAATTGGAGTCTTACCTCACTACCTGTCTGAACTTCTGAATTTATGCTGACATCAGGTATCCCACGTACAGTTGAAAGACGGAAATTCTCCTGATAAGCCCTCCAACTAGCTGCAAGATCAAAGGGAGAAGCTTTTTTTGCTTCTACAAATACCCGATACTCAAGAACTTGATCATTATCAAGCCTAAACAAGGCCAGCCTGTCACCATATTGCAATGCTCCCCCAATAAGTACTCGACTTGGACCCTCCTCAATAAAACAAGGATTATCGATGTACTTGGGCTTCAAAAGGAACTTAAACTCTAAAGCTTCTGAAAATTCCAAACAAAATCAAAACTTCAGGTTAGAAACGCAGCTAGTACACAACCCCCTTCACTTCAGCCAGACAATCACCAAAACTAACCTTCAAGACATCTTAATACCATCTCAATAAAGCTATCACTCAATACTCAGAGTAATACTTTGCACTAAAAAAAAAAAAAAATCTCTGTTTTACATAAATTATACAACTTAACCAAAAAAGAAAATGCAAACACCAAGCATGTGAGAAAGTATTACCGTGATTAGGTGGAACAACAAAGCTCAACTCCCACACTGACGCTGATTCCCGTTCCATAGAAAGCTGAAAATTTTACACCAAAAAACAACAACAATAAGAAAAACTAAGAGACCCAGAATAATAGGAACGAAATGGCGAAATGGGTATGAATCAACATTACAGCTTTGGAAGGATCCCAAGCAGGGCAAGAGCCAGATATGTGAGGGAGAAGGTCCCCAGAGAGAGTGAGATTGGGATTCTCCATCTTCACCGAAACATAGAGCAATTCCGGGATTCGTAACGGCGATTGGTTAAGGCCATCTTGGTCTTCTTCACTATTCCCCACCATTGATTCTTCAGATTTTCGTAACAGTGCGATAGCACTAGCAGCAGCAACTGAACTGAAACGGAATGGGAGGTTTTTAACGATGTGTGTTACTACATATACTTACGAAAAATCCTTATCCAAGTATCTAACTGTTAACAGTGTGACACGGAAAGAGAGAATTAAAAAGGACAAAAACTTTTTTAAAGATTTCCGTAAATATTGTATTTAATTATTAGTAGGTGTCAGTTAACCTAATAATAATAATTAATTAAAAAACATTTCCTTAACTTGTGATTGAAAAATGTGATATTAGCCTCTTATTAAAAAAAAGACCTGCTTTTTTTGAAATTAAAAAAATATAATTAAGATGTACGACAAATTTGATCATTATCATAAATTTTTAATTAACAGCACATATGGTATTGTAGATTTTTTAAGGAATGGTCGAGATAAAAGATGGCAAAAGCAATCTCTTCTCTCGGTTTGAGATACTCCAAAAAGTGAAGGAATGAAAAAATTATGTACGATCGCATCAAAATATATTCTGTGCTGCTGCCAATAAATAATAGGTGGAAGATTCGGTGAAGAGGGAGGGATTAGGGAATAAGGGAGAAATGACACATTGAAGTATAAAAGGACAAAAAGGTCCAAAGTGATGTATCTCATTCTCATAGGCTGAATTGAGTAAATGAAATATGAAGCTCACATGCGTTCTTCTTTTTTCTCACTAAATCAGAATTTTTTTATTTATCAAAATGGATAATTTTGCAAAACTACTTATTAGTATGGATATTATAGGGTGAATTTTTTCAATTAAAATTTAGGAGGCGTGAATCTAAGTAATATCTTGTGATTTTCATTTGTCATGTAGCAAGAGGATACCACTTGGATTAACACGATACCACTTGGATTAACACTTTCTTTTTAAGGTTCAGTTAGTATAGGAGGTATTTACCTTCGATGTAGCAACGGAAGACATAATTCATACAAAATCATTTTTACTCAATTTAGTATCGATTTGATACATGATGTGACACTTCTAAAAATCACTCTTAACATATAAAAATTTTATAAAACACCAATTTTGATAATTAGTTTTGCCAAATAACTATTTTGGTAAATAAAAACTTTCAAAATCAGCACCTCCACACAATCTGGTGCAAAATAAACCTTTTATCTAATACTACATATTATAATAATAATTAAAAGTCTATTTAATTTTAGAATACATTATTTTTATTATTCCTTACTTTTACTTATAAATCTCATATTATCTTTATGTTTTAAAATTTACACAGGAACAAATTAATTAACTTAACAAATTTATTTTCTTTATTTATACATAAATATTTTAAAATGAAACAACAATATTTTGTAATTATTTAATAATATCCAAAAATAAAATGAAAATATGTTTTATATAATAGGCTTAATTGTATGTTTTATCCCCAACCTTTTAATTTAACACATTTTATCCTTAATTTTTAAGAAACTTGTAAAATTTATCCCAATCATCCATTAATAAACACATAAATTGGGCTAAAATTTGCCTAAAAAATAAAAAATGGGGGTAAAAAATGTAATTATCAAGAGTATAATGACAATGGTAAAATCCATAAATTTCTTAAAAGTTAGGGATGAATGCACTAAATTAATTTGTTGGAGTAAAATTTGTCAAAAATTAAAAATTCAAGAATAAAAAATGCAATTAACCTTACATAATATTATTTTATTTTATAAATATACTTTATCATTGGACAATTTTTTTTAATAAGACGAGGATTTGAATTTTTTAAAAATAAAACTAAAATCTTTGAAATGTTTTACCAAACAACTTTTAGTTTAAAAGGAGTTTTTAAGCTAAAAATAAAATAAAATTGACAAACAACTCCTTTTCTTTAAGCTCTTATTTTTAATTTTAACTTAAAATAACTTATAACCTCAAAAAGAAAAGCTGGGCCATGAGTTCCTCAAATACACTGTGTGTGGGTATAAAATAAATTTTTTAACTTGATAATAATATAATGCAAAACTAGTACTCAAAGCCCATATTCTTAACAGTCTTCCTGTGTTTAACTCTACAATTAAGGATGTGTTTGTATACGCGTAAAACGCCAAAGCTCGGTGAGGAAGTTTTCCCCTTTGATGATGGAAGATAGGACAAAGAAAATAAATAAATACCTAAATTTATCCCTGAAATAGTAATTCGGTGACATATCAATCTCGACATATGAAAACTATTTTTTTATACCTAAATGTATAAAAATATCAATAAATTAATCATGTCATTACTTTAATCTATGCTCATGTGATCATCGAAAACTAAATTATCATATAAAAAAGAATATCACATGGAATGGTGTCTAAGACCAATTTGTGTTCATCTCTCTTTTTGTGTTCCTTTATAGTAGGATTTCAGATTGCTACTTTCGCCCGTTTGTTCATCTCTCACACATATCTAAAGAGAGTGACATATAGATATGAGAATCAATCGAGTCAAATTTCAGATTAAACGAAATTTTTTACAAAAATGATATACATATTTTGATAATTTTATGTGGATGAAAAACATATTTTAATTTATTTGGACTTTTACTACTAACCATGTCTTGGTAGTGCAGCCTATTAAGTACTATATCATATGTTCCTCATTTTGGAAATGGTTTACCTTTTGAAGCACAGATACTCTAATGAGGATTTATCTCTTGGATAATTAAGAAAGCATATACCTACTATCCAAAAGTAGGCAATGCTTTAAGAAATTACATAGAGAGGAGCATATACATTTTCTCAATTCCGCGGCTAATGTGTATACATCAAATAATTAAGAGAAGACAACTTAAGTTAAGATATAGGTTTCTGGCAAGTTTTAACAAGTTTGGGGAATTTAATCAGATGACTATAGCTTGGTATAGCACAACCAATCTTCTTCAATTCTTCAAATGCTTGAATGGTCTCAGTATCAAAGCCACCTGCAAACTGAAAGGTTTCATGGCTGATGAGTTGGATAAGAGGAAATGTTAACTTAGGGGTGTTTGAGGAATGTACCCTACCTGGTGCACTCTGACTGCAAACTTAACTCCTTGTACAAAGAGGTTATCTTCCTGCAAAAGTTCATTTGACTCTAATTCCTTGGTTATCCGTTTCATGAATTCCTTTGCCAGCTTCAATGAACTTAGCTTCATCTGCAGTCAATAACAAGATAAAGCCTTTCCATTGGTTTTGATGGTAATAACTAGACCCATTTACAAAAATGTATAACATAGAGGGTATGAGGCAAGAACATTATATACCAATCAATGTTCAGGTTGTTTGGACAATCACAAAGGATCATTCACCAGCATGATTTCATTTAGTGTCTGTTAGTTCTATTCTAGACTCTAGAGTACCATACATAACATTTTTCTTTTTTGTATAAGCTCGTGTTTAGGCATAGACGCATAGTAGCCAATAAATAACTTTTTTCTTCTTGATTTCACATAAGCTTGAGTTTAAGCATATTAACCAATAAACCTCGTTTATTTAGAACAAAACACACATCATCATTAGTAAGCAAAGCATACTAACCAGTGAACATTATTTTGTAAAAAGGTTGTGTTATATTGTGGTCTTAAGGCATAAGTAAGCTATCTACTCCCTACCTGACCAATAATGCCTGTGTCCAGCATCCATTCCCAAGGGATATTGAAATTCCTGTATCTCTTGCTACTACTCTCCCTCATCCTCTCTTTAGCACTCACACTTCTCTCCAACCTGCACATTTGAAAGTGGCACTTTCAATTGATTTTAAGTATTGCTCAAAAGTTTTACCTAGAAGATTTGTAAATTTTGTACATGCTCGCCTGTCTTGCAGTGTTTGTATCTTTCTCAAAGTCTGAGCCAATGGCTCTTTGGGATTGTCCTCATAGGATGAAACTTCAGACTCAAGGTTCTTCAGATCTCTGTAGTTACAAGATGCTTCCCTAAGGGCATCAACTTTTTGTTCTGGCCATTGAGGAAAATGTTTTAGCACTGACCTTTCATCCACCAATGAAGATAGTTCCCCATCTAGCCATTTGACAAATGATTCCACCTCAGAAACATCTGCAAAAGAGGTGGACTCAACCTCCTTAATTAAGAAACTGATGAACTCCCCTTGTCTTTGAACTTCTGATTTTATCTGTCCAGGAATGTGCATAGTATCAATGAGAATAGATGAAGATTAATCTACATACGAAAATTTGACACATAAATATGATGAGCATTGAGCAGTTTGGAACTAAACTTACAGCTGAGAGATAAGTTGAGCGGTTTTCAATTTCCTCAATCATGTTTCTGGTGAATGCTACTGTGGGAATTCCATTGGAATGTATCCTGCTTTCCATGTTAGCATCCTTTCGTGTAAGGGAACGATACAATTCAATTACTTCAGGTACACGACGCACCGTTTTTAACCCAACCAATGATAATTTTGGCGGTGTTGGAGGTGGTGGTGGTGCTATTGTTGGATGAACTTTAAGTCCTTTCTCTTTTTTATGCAAAGGAAGAAGGAGGGTGGGAGAAGGCCTTGGTGGAGGAGCTGGTGGGACTATTGCTGGTTTGTCTTTTCTAGGTGCTGCTGAGTCTTGGAAACCTGGATTTGTATGCACATTCTCATTTTGTGAACTCTTTTCACATGTGATTACCTGAACTGGTGGTGCTTTATGTTGATGATGTGCTTCTAAATTGTTGTTTTCATCTATGGATTTCTGTATCTTCTTCCATAGAACGGATTTCCTCTCCATGTTGTGTGCTTTAAGTGAAATTAACTGTGACTTTAAACGAACTACTTCTTCTCTGAGTTCCTGGTTTTCATTCTGTAGTAACTCATTTCTTGCCATGTGGACTTCAAGTTTTTTCTTGAGAGAAGTGATCTCAGACTCATTCTCTTCCTGTAGCATTGTCTCCCCTTCCCTCATCAGAAAGATAGCTATTAGATGGTAACCAATTTGATAGCTTGTTTTTCTTCTAAATTTGATCTTGCTTTTGAAGTAAGGTTGGTAGTAGGAGTTACATCTTCAAAAATGCCCCTGAAGATGCTTGCAATGGCTTTATGGACATGAGAGGAACAATAGTCTTGATAAGGATGCTTTGGACATTTCACACTACCTTAATGCACTTTGCTATAAAGACTCATTATGATTTCTTTGTGACAAATTTTATGGGGGATTGGAGATTACTTGGGCTTGATGGCAGCGCTAGTATGTGATAGCTGCACTTAGAGTGTCATGTTAGGTACAACCCTAAATTCTTTGGTCAAATTTACTCTACTTTAATGCTTTTGATTTTAGATTAATCTTTTGCGGGGTGAGATTTCTTGCTTTCTAATTTGTTATAGTGTCATATCTTTGAGGGTTTAGCGGTACACCTTTACTACAAAATTTTGCCAAGTGAGGTTATTTGGCATTAGTGAGTATATGTTTGTCTTGTCTCATTAATTTCTATTTTTTGATCATGTCAACTCTTAATTCAATTCAGATTTTCTATTTACTATACACGTGGCAAAAAAAACTAGTTAGTATGCCGAACTGGTTACAAAGTCCTAATACCTACCTATATGGAACTCTCTTTAATCTTTACAAATCTGTCATGTACAAGTGTAACATGTGGAATGGGAGTGTCATTGGGTCAGCCTAGCTCCATTGTGATGGTTGCCTTTCTTTCCATCATTTGAGAAGTACCCTTCTTCTTCTAGTTGAATGACATTTGGCTATTCTTTGCGTATGAAGCAATGAAAAGAAAGGACAAATTAAAGGAGGTAGGAAAATGTATCCCATATAGTGAAATTCCTAGAAGGGTACGTGAAAATATTCATAAGGAAAGGTGGTGATTACTACCACATACCAAATAAGATCCTTATGACATCTACATTTTTTTTTCCAATTAATTATGTTGTCTCAAAACCCCTCCTGAAATCCTTAGCTCCTTTTCTTCCTTTCTACTCCTAATACCATGGACTTAAATTCACCACCCCTTCTACCCTTTCCACAACCGAAAGTGTGAATTGAATTGATGTAGATTGATACTGTTTATGCTTTAGGTGAAGAACGTGAAAGTAATCAGAAACATTGTTCCAACTCCTTAAAATATTTGTTCAAAACATCATATATATTAAACTAAGTTATTCCATTCTCTTTACCATCACTAACAGTTTTTAGGGAACAAATTTTTTTTTTCTCTTGGGGATAGGTAGCTTATCTCATCATTCCTTTCTTTCTAACTCGAAAAAAGAAAAGTGTAGAGCAAGCACATATAAAAATTGCATCAATTAAAATATAATATCAACTTAGAGAAATAAGAAATAATGTAAAATTGATATGTGGATGCCCTGAATATGAGGGAAGAAGTCTACACCTCATGCAGCATTTGGGAATTCTTGTGAAGTTTCAATGACAGCTATGATTCTGTTATCATTTATTGCGCGGTTGGAGCTGTATATAGTTGGCTAGAATGTACACATTGAATTTGAATATTGTTGGGTCAACACATCAAAGACTAAGAATATCAAATTGGTTTCCTACATAGATGAATATGGAACATGCATAACCCTTTCAAAACTGTTTGTATATAGCCCCACTGTCCAGCCTTGCAGGCTCTTTTACGTCCAAACCTTATATATCATTCTTATCCACACAAATAATGTACATAACATTGATGAGGGAAGAAGTGCAAACAACATATATATCTTTGTAGCACACTTTTCTTTTTCATTGTTGAACACATGATATTTATTACTGAGTTAAATTCACGTAGGTTCAATAAATAGATAATGTGAGTTATACTTTCCTGTCGAGTTTTATTTATTATTTAATAGAACTTGTATAAATTTTATTTAATAATAAAAAGTTTAACTTTCATACCCTGTTGATCCCAAAATATTTTGAAAAGTTTCAGTTTTTTGGGTCAATGAGACTAATCCTCATTGTCAATAAATTATAAATATTTTAAAATGACTTTTAAAGTAATTATTAAAAAATTCGATAATCTTAAACACTTATGATTGAATGACATTAAACAAAATGTTTACACTGATTTCACTAAAGGCTCATATATATTGGCAAATTTAAAATATAAAGGATCAAAATAAAATATAAAATAAAAAAAATAGAAGATTATAACAAATTTTATTGAAAAGGTAAAGAACCAAAAATGTATTTTAGAAGAGAAAAAATCACCAACTTTCATAAGTGTTTATACCAAAAAAAAAGAAAGTATACACACATATATGTATATATATATCACTCGTCTTTTCTCAGTATTACATGTCATGATGATAAAGAAATATAGACACTAAAAATGATATTGTATAAAGTGTTATATGCTTATCATATCTATTTTTTATTTGATAAAAAATGAATTAGTTGAAAAAAGATGAGAGAGTAAAAAAGAAGGGTCATTTGGGTGACTCTGAAAAGTTGATTTTCAGTTGACTAATCTGAAGCTAAATCAAATTTCTTTAAACTTCTTCAAATTTCAATATCAGATTTGCAAAATAGTTTTAGCCTACGAAATACTTTTGTTTCTGCCTACCAATCAATTTACTATTATTCCACCTCGGAACACCAAGTCCACATATGACGATGCAAAAAATCGCTGGCTAGAGTTGTGCAAGTTCCTAATACATTTGTGTCACTAAAAACTAATTTGATAATTTCAAAGCTTGGATAGTGAAACTGTCAAATAAACGTATGGTCACGAATTAAATGCTATCATTAGAAAGGGTAATGTAAAAATAAAATTACACGATGCATGGTAGCGTGAAGACCCTCAGTAGGGTATATAGTATTAAGTACGTTATACCATTCTTGTTGGAAATGATTTGTTTATTTCTTTAGGCACTTTATATTTGGATATTAGAGGTGGATTATGATAGTTGGTAGTGTCCAATGTCATAATGAAGAGAAAACTAGTGAAATTAGACGAGCTGATAGGAGGTACTTTCTTGAAAAGAGATGCTGGTTGAGAACATATTGGTGTAATCAAGAAAAAATGAGTTGGAAAAGCCGACAGATTCAATTCCTATTAGAACATGCAAAAGCTATTATAGAACTTCTGAAGTTTTTCAATTTCATCCAATACAATTAGAGAAGGTTACAATTGTGAGGCTTAAATTCAGTGTGCATCAAGAATGTAGAATAAGTGATATTATTGTCCAAGTATATGGGAACCTGTGTATTCTACATTATGGAGGAAATTGAAGTCTGGTGTACAAGAAATGTGTACCTGCGTATATTTTACATTTTTTTTTATGAAACAAATTTTTAAATTACATTCTTAGATACAGAATCATGAACACCTAGAGCTCAATGATGTAAAATCTACAGCTGCTTGATCTTGATAACTGCCTTGTGGAAGTCATTGTCAATGTTTTCAACCAACATTTACAAATTGACTATTTTCTTTAATGCAAATAGCTCTGTGAAATGGTTAGAGTTAGACATGGTAAACCATACCAACTTCTAGCAAAGAAGTATGAGCTACGTTTAAAAACCCGTCAGGGTCTCTGCAATTTTTGCTTAGAAAAGCATAAACAACATTTATGGCAAATTTCTTTAGAATGGTGGACGATTTCTTTGCCTCTGCATAGGAATGTCCAAGTATATAGGTAACACCAGACTCCTTGGCTTTTAAAATCTGCATAGACTCATATTTATAGGGAGTCTCTTGAAGATGATCATTGTCATTCTTCTTCACGCGTAAAACACGTGAAAATGGGAAGTTTTTCTCTATGTAACATGAGGTACTCAAAGTGTGTGGTGAAACACCAAGGTGTTCCACATTTAAGTTTCCACCATCCATAGAAAATTCTTCTGGTGTTGGTGCTGGATCACTCTCTTCTATTTCTACAAATTGTATTATTGCACTTACCAATTTGTTCTCAAAATTGTAGTTCTCTTGTTGCAGATCCTTGTAACCATACCTGACAATGCAACAAAACATGCAGTACTCCTTCGGGCCAATCCTGCTGATGACTAACCGTTCGTTGTCAGTGACGCAAGGAACTTGAACTGATTTGACACATACAAAAACTAACACCTGATGGAATGCTGGCAAGTTTGTAACAAAATGTCCAAAAATAGCAGGAACACCTGAAGCCAGATTGCTGAAAATGACTCCTATTCCCGGGACACGGACCATGCCTAAGCAAGGTCCCAAGGATAGTATCTTGCTCATTGAAACCTTGTTCTCCACATCAAATTCATGTTTCTTCATTGTTCCATAGTTCCAAGTGAACATTATACTCATAAAGATAACAGATAGCACAAGGGGGATCCATCCTCCTTCAGGGACTTTGCAGATAGAAGCTGAGATGTAAAGCAGTTCAATTGATCCAAACAATACCAAACATATAATGGCTTTTGTAATTCCTTGCTTCCAAACAATCACCATTACTAGTGTCATCAAGCATGTTGTCACAAACATAACAGTGGTGATGGCCAGACCTACAGACCAAGCAAAATAGTTAGAACTTACTTGTCAATAATTAAAATATCATAAGTAAACATAGTGGAAAAGAAGTGTACCATATGCATGACCCATCATGTCTATATCCCTTAGGCCAATAGTGACAGCTAAACAAAGACACATTAATATCCAATTGACTTCTGGGACATAAATCTGTCCATATATTCTGCTTGAAGTATGAACAATCTTAACAGGAGGAAAACAATTTAACGCGCAACACTGGCTTACGATGGAAAAGGTAGCTGAAATCACTGCTTGACTTCCAATGATGGCAGCAAGAGTGGCCACTACAAAAACTGGCCAAAATACAGTTTCTGCAGAAAATGGTAGCACAATTACACTGGAGAGGCCATAAATAACATTGACAATTTGTGGTTTTTTGAAATAATTTCTTGCCTGGTATGGCTTTGTAGAAACTTTCCTGAATGTCATGATGGTGCTTAGAGAGAAATGCGGCCTCACCCATATATGCCAAAATCAGGCAGGGATAAACTAGACATGTGAAAGCTACCTGAGATTTAAGGGCAACTGTTAAAGCATATATCATTTTGGTATGGTAGACTAGCATACTAGGATCAACTTGGTTAATCATTCTATGCTCTCAAATCTCTACTTACCTTTATTGAGAGTGCAGAAAAATGACCCAAGGCAGCATACATTGCCTCCACTCCTGAGACAGTATCACAGGAAAATTAATTCCACTACTCTAGTTATTAATAAAATTAAATATACTATAGGTACTTATCAAAAAAGGAAAAAGAAAAACTATAGTATAGATACCTGTGATTGAAAGCACAACTCCACCTAATGACATCCATCCTTCAATGCCAGTGGCTTTGAGAAACTTCAACATGTAGAGTGGAGAAAGTGCACGGTATATTTGTCGGTTCCAGTAGAATATGTTGTATACACCAATACCGCTGATGCACAAAAGCCATGCTGCAACTACTGGGGCAAACATGAAAGCAACTCTATGTGTCCCATGATGTTGAATGGAAAAAAGGACCACCAAGATGACACACGAGATTATGATAACATAATCTGCATAATTAATGTAGTTTTTAAAAAATTGTAAATAGATGTAAAAGGTAATGAAAGAAGCTTGATGGGCTTACTTTCATGAAGTCCTTTGATCTTAACTTGAACTCCTGAAACTGCTGAAAAAACTGAAAGGAGACGCAAGGGATGTTCATAGACACAATGGAGAAACAAATACAAATGTTTGTACAAATATCAACTCTTGAACTAACTCATAATCTCATAATAAGTAAACTAAATTTAGAAAGGAAAAAAAAACAAAGAGATCCAAGAACTAGGTGACATGGCATAAATCTCTTGAAATGTAATTCACTAGTAATTTCCTTTTACTAATAAATATTAAGATGATAATTTCCTTAAGTATCAGTGTATTGCGAGGTTCCTTTACCCCTTGCCCCTCCAATTCAAAAAATGTTCTCAGTTAGAACCCTTAGCATATCTTATTCCCTCACTTATTCTCCAAAATTTGCATTGCTTTAAAACCTCCATAGTAAAATACTTGTCTAATTGTAACTACCCATAGGAATTCCCCACTACCATCCATTTTCCTCATTATTATATAATAGTTATATAATAACGAACAAGTTCCCCATTTGACCATCAAAAGTATTGCACTTCACTAGGGTGGTGTGCTAGATTAATATGATATTTGAAATATATAATTTTCTTACCCCTAAGAAAACATATTTCACAGAACAAATCTTCCTCGAGAGAAGAGTACTTTCCTTTTCTACCATATTTATTAATTAGAAAAGCATAAATGCCAATAACCTTCAGTAACTTATTTTCCCTTTCCTTGCTAATATGAACTTATATTGTATTACATCATACATTTAATCATGAAATGTACAACTATTGTGGTATGATATTTGAGATGCATGTCAAGAAATAGAGTTAATTTGAATAAACTTCTCAATAAACACTCAAAGAAGAAGAAAGTAAAATAAATTAGGGAGATAAAATGAATAAAACTTCTCTCATAAATTAAAATTAACTTATGCAACTTAACGTTTTCAAAAGTTTTCTCATCTAATTTCTATGTAAGTTGTAACGCATAAGTTATTTTTAACTTGCGGAAAAAAATTGATTCATTTTTCCTCCTTGATTCATTATGTTCTTCTCCTACAATTGTTGAGCAGTTTATCCAAACTTACTCAGTATATTTTCAGCAAAAAATACAAATGTTTTATCTGAAATATGTTATTATCTTATGAAATTAACAAGAAATAATAATTCTAGCAATGAGCAATGAACTAAAGCTTCCATTTAAGGCATGCAGTCATGTAACTATAACAAAGTCAATGATGGATCACATACTTCATGCGTTCTTATAGAAGCTCAGGGGCTGCTCTTGATCAACTACCTGATATTGCAGGAGTAATCACACCATCACCAATTGTCATACAAGTTCCTAGCAGAACAAAGATCAGCAGTCCTTTCTGGAACCTTGGGTGTTTTTCAAAGAACAACTTCAAATTAGCAGACAGCCATGTGTCTGCAGAATCTTGTGTGGTATAGGCAGATAATTTCTCGTCTGTGGCTTGCTGATTAGGTAAAATGCTTAGTCTTGCATGCCGGCAGAGAAGTGAGTATAATGCAAAGGTACCTCCTGCACAAGTGAACCATTGATTCTAAAAAGGTTTCACTAATTATCCTCAGCAACATGAGAAATTCTTTGATGTTCATGGAGCAAGAGATTTTCTTGTTCTCTACAATTTAGAGAAAATGATGGCTCATTTAGAAAACTGTTCAACATGCAATCTTAAGGGAGGAAGTGACAGGAAATTTCTACAATTCTACTGTAAAAATAAATATGGAAGTAAGTCACAAGTAAATTAATCCTGAAATACTACTCTGCTAATTAATAATTAATGTTAGACGTGATTATATTTCAAGAAACTAAAGATAAAGGAGGAAAATTATGCTTAGTTATATATTAAGTTAAAAAGAACAAATGACTGGATGTAGACTGTGCTTTTATTTTTTCCATTTGGTAAAGCATAAATATTCAGCAGTTGTGTAATTTTTGGTTTGAGAAGAATCTGATTATAAAATTATGTGTCTTTCCCATGTAGTTATAATTGGCTTGGCTTTTGCATCTTGGAAGCCTGAGGAACTGGACAGACACACACCAAGAGAACCAGGATCATGATTCAAGATTTTACCTTCCCCGTTGTCATCAGCAGACATCACAATGAAAACATATTTGAATAGAGCAATAATGGTAAATGTCCAAAAGATAAATGAAAGCACGCCAAAAATTTCCTCATCATCTTCTTTGAGCCTCAATTTCCCTGAGAATGTGGTCTTGTAAACATAAAGAGGAGAAGTGCTGAGATCGCCATAAACTATTCCAAGACTTTGGTATGCTAGAGTGAGCACAGATGCACAAGATGTTCTCTTTAAATTCTGATAAATAAAGCAAAAAATAAGAAATTAGTAATATGCAATTTAACCTTAGCCTATAAGACAATGTAAAAAAAAAAAAATCCTATTAAAGCATTCTATAAACTTCTGAGTATCATGAGTCCATATGTCAGAGCAGCATCCAGTTCATTATCTTTTTTAAATTTAAAAAAGGAAATGCTAGAATTAAAAAACTTCTCTTATTAAACCCTGTTATGACCAACACTCTCCATAATCCAGAACACAAATATTAATCAAATATGAAAAATAGAAGAAATAAAATATATAGAGAAATCAGACGCAGTTAGGAATAGCAAAATGAGGATCCAATTTAATATGTTAATATAACTCACATGCAATGCCAAAAGGCAGTAAATAATTAGAAGACATTAAGGAAAGGATACTGAAGTCTTTAAAATCCAAAGCAGAACATGTCAATGTCCTTCTTATACACCTTAGGGGAACACCATGAGTACAAGTAACAACTTAATAGTTGTCAATACAACAGACAAAGGTCACAAAACCCCATCTAGCTCAAAATATCAAACTTGTTCATGGAAGTTCACAACCTCAAAATTGTTTTAGACAACATTGGAAAATATGAAGACAGTCACTGGATAATGACCATGTAGAAAAGGATCAGTTAATAAAAAAGTTGACAATAGACCATGCAAGTATTGAGGGGTGATAGTTCCTTTAGTTTATAGACTTTGGACTGTAAGAATAAAAAATGAAGAAAAAAGAGTACCTGCTGAGACATTCCATGTTCCACAAATTGCTCAGATGGATTCATGGCTGAAAGAGAAGGAAAAGTGAGGATGATGCAGAAGCAAAGATGAGGTCAGTTATGATGAGACAGATAATTATATATAGAAGTAAAGGATAGATAGAGAATACAGGGAATGAACAGTAGAAGAACTGAAGTAGTAGAAAGGCAAGCGGTGTGTGTCCAAAGAAGTTGCAAAATGCATTCAATGCTCTTTAACTCTCTCTTGGTGGACTAATTAACCAACCTAACTCCTTCCCCACACCCCTCAAAATGAATGGTAAACAACTTATTTTCTGTCCAAATACTGGTTATACATAGTATCTTTCACATCAAGTGAACATTAGATATCTGCATTGTGTGTTTATCAAAAACAATTATCTGCATTGTGTAAAAATAATTAAAGTAGATGTATATGAATTCAATTGAAATTGAAGAATTTACTATTAGAGTCGAATTCAGTTGGTTAAATAGATGTGTGAATTATTATAAATTTATTGAGATTTATTTTCGATTCATACTTATCAAAAAGAAATTGAAGCAATTGCAATACAAAGTACATTATAATATATCGTTAAATTAGTTTCTATATTCTAAATAGCAAATATAAACTCCCACCCTGCGTTAAACCGTGAATTGAAAATCAATAGTTAGCTCTATTGTTGGGTACATATAGGTATTTTTTGGTACAAGAAACACGTGGGTTTTGTGATTTGGTACATATCTCTTTCCTTATTTCAAGTAACTGGCATTTTGATTTCGTAATTATAACTTATGATTTTCGTAAGTGGTAGTCTATGAAATGTCAATATAATGGAATTCTGGAACGATTTAAATAAATAAATAAATAACTGACAAAAATCTATATTTTTTTAAAACCACGTATATTCTTTACAAGAAACAATTTGATTTGATGCAGAATGTTTACAATATGATGGGCTAATTCTTCATTATTATTATTATTTTCATACACAAAATTTAAACTGATAATTCAATAACCTAACATTTGAACCAGTCATCCGTTGGTAAAAAATATTGTTCACTGTAATTTATTATTAGCAAGTTTTGTCAATAGTTTGAGCTAGCAAGATTACTTAGTCAATGTTTGGTACTGGAGTTTTAAAGAAACGAGGGGACCATTTTCTTGTTTTTAAATTAAGATAGTTATTAGTTATTAATGTTTATTAATGCTCATAAAAACATATAAAATATAAGGATTTTAGATTTATATTAATCTCCAGAATCTAATCAAAATAGACTAGTAGTGTACTAGTGTAAAAGTTAGACTATTATTTTAGATAAAGTTTTGTTGTTATTATTCAGTATGTTAAGATTATTAATTTTTTAAAAAATTTATATTTAAGGTGATTTCTAATTGTTTAACCATATAAAAAGTTTTACACTGAGAATATAAAGTTAAACTCAATCTATCTTTTTATTGTTTATTTAAAAATATTAAATTAGAAAATATTTGTTAGAAATGAAATTTTTACTCTTGTCCTTTTCCTCCAAAACCCAACTTCCAAACATTTAAGAGATTTTGAATTGAAAATAGTTTTTTCCTTAAATGGGAATAATGAAAAATGAGAAATAGAAATATAATTCTGATGTCTTAGGGTAGGGAGGGGGAGGGGTAACTGATGACCGACTTCAATTTTCCATGTGGGGCATCATGATAATTAACTAGGAACATTGAAGTAGATGAATGTCTGGTCTTCATTGACCTTATGATCACATCCAATAATAGAAAATAGCCAAGTTTTTCACCAAGCGGAGCTTTGAGGGGTTGAAGCTTTTTCTTTCTTTTCATTACCCTGTGCAGAGTTCCCCAATTGAAGTTCATAGGAGCAACCATTTCCTTTCTAATTAGTAATTAAGAACAAGGTATGGCAAACCTGAATTAGGCACCCATAGTATGATGCTTACACCCTACCAAACTGTAAAGACACAAAAATCCTAAGACTTCTAAAAGTCTTTCTTTATCTTCCAATTGCATAGTTCTCTTTTTGTGCTTCACTCTCTCATATTCATCTAGGTTAGTTCTCTATTGACATTTCAAAATATGTATATATTTATATGTGATCCACTTAGTTATGAGATAGAGAAAAAAAATATGTGGGGCCTATAATGTCAAGAAGTATAGAAATAGAATCACCCCATGTATCTATCTTTCTCTGACTGCACATGCAATTGAATGTTAGGTGATCCAAATCCACTGCCATACTTTGTTGTATGCTATTTGATAATAATTCCGTTTGGCATTTTTCATTCTTCTGGAGATAGACATTTAATGGCTGAGACATAACCTCTATCGATTATATGCCAAAAATTTATTATTATATGCTAATATTTATATCCTCTCCCTTTCTTTTGTTGTTGTGAACATCTAAATCTATGCTAGAGGAAATGAAAAGAGAATTGAAATTTCATGTATCTACTGATTGTATCATTCACCAACAATAAGTAAGTGACCTTTCACTAGTGATTGACAGTAACGAGTCAACATATTTTGGAATCTCGGGGCAAGATCAACTTATTTCTTGGGTATATAATTGAAGACAACGAAAGCTATGATTATTTTACAATATCAACTAATTATTGGATTTCAGCATCACACAACAACGAAATATTGTTATAAGAAAATTATTTTAATAATCATTATTCTTAGGCAATAGTAAAAGAATTAAAAAATGAATTCTTTTATTAAAATATAATAATTTAATGCTATTAATAAATCATCAACATTATTTTTGAAATTTTAATTAACATGCATTATCATTGTAATTAAAGATTTTTACGTTATTAGTTAAAAATCATCTTAAATATTTTTTTGAATAATTATTATAAAAAATCAATTATTTTATCATATATGAGATTTTATGATTAAACAACAATACAAAAGATTTATGCACGTATTTGAATTATATTTTACTTTTTTATAAAATATTAAGACTTTAATTTTTATATATTGTTAGTAAAGAATTTACACTATTAACTAATAAAAAAATTGGCTTAAATCCTTTTAATTTAGCATTATTTTTTTATTTTTGTCCTTACAGAATTATTATTTTTTATTTTTAGTCTTTAAAGTCCTTTAGATAATGTTTTAAACAATCAGTAAAAAAATGTTATTTAAACTGCTTTAAAAATGAAAAATAAAACAAATATAATTTATAAAGATTAAAAATAAATAAAAATTAAGGAAAAAAAACAAAACAAAACGTTTAATTGTAAAGATTAAAAAATATTTAAACCTAAAAAATTAATGCATATGATTATTATTATATAAGTCAATAAATTTGTCATGTGTGACAATTTAACAATAATGTAAAATTTTTAATTTTTACAATGTCATCACATAAATTATATTTACTCAACTTAATATGTTGATTATTTTTAATATCTGATTGTTCTTAGCAATGACATTAACAAAATCATCGAAATTATTTTAATTTAGTTGACAACTTGATTTTATATAAAAGAACATGAGTTTGATTTCAACAAAATACATCATCAAAGAGAGACAAAAACTTTAAATATGACTAAATCTAAGGCTAACCATTGATCTCATAATCAGGCAAAAGTATCAAAATTTATAAAAATATGTTAAAGTCTTATACTCTTATTTGAGAGTTAAAAATCCATGATGATTAAAAATGAATAAAAAAAATTGATTCAATAATTTTGAACCTAATAATTGATTAGTATTAACTTTTATTATCAAAACATATATTGTGTGTTTCTCCGAAATATAACTGTGGTGTAACCATATATGAATTATTATTGCTCAAAATCATTAATTAATGTGAGTTTCTCCGAAATATAACTGTGGTGTAACCGTATATGAATCATAATTTGATCATACATTGCATGTTTGAAAAGAAGAAAGAGAACTTCAAAATGGAAGTTCTGGAAAATGAAAAAGGGCAAGAGTAGGCAACAGTTTGGTATGCTTTCTACATCAAATATTAATAACTCGTCCCCACTTTCATTCACTCAGCCCCAAATCTTACATAAGTTCTACCCTTTGCTCTATTAAAGATGGCGCACGAGTGAAGTTGACGAAACCCTTCAACCTTATCCAATAGTTGCTTTCAGTGAACCCTTAATTATCTTATACTTTATTCTATCAATAAAAGCACAATATATAATCTATAAGCCACTAGATTAATTGAATTTAAAATATTAATGAATATACTTTAAATTAAATCTAGCCCCTTAAATGTTTTATCATCATAATATAATTTCTTCAACATGTTAGGATATTAGCTCCCGTATCTGTTTAATTTGATGTGCCTTCCGTTAGATTGATGGTGCTTTGTTTCGAGTTATAAGAGTGTGTGTTTGGATTGCATTCAAAATTATGGTAGAGTATGATGAGGTGAGTCAAATTTGGTTTTGATAAAAAAGAATTGCATGTTTGGTTATCTTTGTAGAATCAATTATGGTGAAAAAATCATGGTGAAGTTAAAACAAGTAAAAATAATTTCTACTTCTAAAATTGATTCTAGGTAATTTTTGTCTAATTTAATTACCCTCATATCAATGTCCTCATTTATATTTTTATTATTTATTTATTTATTTAAAATATATAATTAAAATTATTGCTATATTTATTTTTGTAAAATCACGTTATTTCATAATCAATTATGAGCATAATCAATTTTGTAAAATCAATTCATTCAAAATCAATTTTACCATCATTAATCTAAACACACAGAATTATTGTATTTTGAGGAATGTATTTTTAAGAACACGTGAATGTTACTCTACAGTATTATTTTTGGCATATAGCAGTGGTAGAATTGATAGTAAATATAAAAAGTAATATTGAATTTTTGCAATAACTTTAAGGGACTTAAATATTTATTAATTGTATCGGATTTTGTTGATGCTATAGAGAATTTAAAAAATATATTTAGAAACAAATTTTAAAATTCAAGTTATAAGAGGAAAAAATGAGAGTGAAAGAAAGTCATTGATTAATTTAAATAACAACTTCTAACATTTCTATGGAAAAAAAAATACGTATTTACCGTTTACCATAAGAATAAAAATATAGAAAAACATGAAAATATTATTTTGGTTAAACTATTAACTTGATCTATATGTTTATTATAATTTGAGTTTTGTTCCTATAAAAAAAACTTTTGTTTTTTGGTCTCTACTCTCTATCTACACAGTTGTTTGTACTGGTTTATCACTGACAAAAAGTTTTTTAGCAGTTTTGCATAGCTAGAAAGTCTTTTTTTTTGGTGTTAGTGTTAAGAATAAACACTTAAATTTTATGCATAGCGTATGGACTAAATTTTATAGTTTTTCTCACACACACACATATATATATATATAAACTAACTTAAAATGAAAAATATTTTAGGGGATAAATAAATAGTTTAATTTATCTTATGGAGATAAAAATACAAGCTTTTTCCACAGAGAAGGAGTAGAAACTCGATTGAGAGGATCCAAGATGAGAATGGGAAAATTATAGACAATGAGGAGGAAATAAGGGAGCTTCTGACATTCCACTTTGCTACTCTTGCAAACAGATAGAAAAGAGTTTTTCCTGATATAGTGGGAGAGAAAATGAAAGTGCTTTTATGCCTCATAGATTGATTACTGACAATGCACTGATTGCTTTTGAATGTTTTCATTACATGAAAATAAAATATCAGGGCAAGACAAGTAACATGGGGCTGAAGTTAGACATGTCTAAGGCATATGAT
Source organism: Glycine tomentella (assembly GCA_007407185.1). NCBI lineage: Eukaryota > Viridiplantae > Streptophyta > Magnoliopsida > Fabales > Fabaceae > Glycine > Glycine tomentella. The sequence continues at coordinate 830,414 of PYAF01004197.1, forward strand.
AGGGTGAAGTGGTGTTTATTGGAATGTGTGTTACAGACAATGGGCTTCCCTAGTCATTGGGTGAATTTAATTATGAAATATGTGACTATTATATCTTTTTCTGTTCTTGTTAATGGCAACCCTCACACAGAATTCAAACCCTACAAGAGGCCTCAGGAGATCCCTTATCTCCTTATTTGTTTATGTGTAGAGGCATTGTCAGCTATGTTGACCAGAGCAATGAATGAAGGGGATATACATGGAATTAAAGTCTCTCCTACAGCCCCCATGATTTCTCATTTATGTCACTTGAGACAATGGAGGAGCCTCTATAAAGCCAATTTTGATGCTTCTATTAAAGAAAATGAAGGACTTGGCCATTGGCTTGTTGTTTGGGATGAAGAAGGAAAGGTGATAGCTGCTGCAACTCGATTAGTTGAGGCAACTTTGACCCCTAGAGAGCTTGAGGCTTATGGTTTGCGTTGGGAGATTACTATGGCAAATGATCTTATTCTATCAAATGTAGTTTTTGAGACAGATTGTTTGCAAGTATAACAACAATGGGAGAAAAAGGATGTGGTTGGCAGGACTTTTTTCCATGGTCTAGTGGAGGACAATAGGAGATTGCTTTCAAGCTTCTTTAACAGATCTCTGACATTCACAAAGAGAATGGGCAACAGAGCTCATAGTATGGCATTGTTGACATTTTTAGTTTTTAGATAATTGTTGGATTGAGGAGGTTCCCCCATCAAGTGGAACAAATCATTTCCCATGATGTAATTGCAACTTTTCCCTTGTATCAATAATATTTCAGCACTTAACCTTAAAAAAGTAAAAGTTTGATTATCACTTTAATAATATTTATTCTATATAAAATATCTTATTTAACATTATATGTGATTCTTTTGCTAGATTTTTTTATGATGTCACAAATTAATGATTATTAATGTCATTGTTGTGTCATAAATTAACACATTTACTAGTTAACAATAACTAAAATTTAAAATAGTTGTAAAGACTAAAAAGAAATTTTAGAAATAAAATAAAAAAATTAGAATATTTTATAAAGACCAAATTATTATTTAAGGCTTTACACTAATGGTTGATGTCTACTGCATAGAGAATTATTAGATTATTCATAATTATCATGTTTTTATAATTTTGACTTGTTCTTATGTGCCATGCATTTAAAATTTTCAATTCATAAAGAAATTAAGAGATTAGTTTGAATTATAATAATTACGAACCACCTCCTAATAATTTCTCAATAGATGCTTCATTCTAGCTTTCCCAAACCACATTTACCAAGGAAGAAAAAATATCCATAAAACAAGTCTTGTGACACGTTTGAAAAGTAGTCCAATTCATTAAGATTTATGTTTGATTTGTTAGTGGGAGCTCCAAGCTCAATTTAGAAAGTAAACTTACTTTCGTGACATATTTTATTATTCTTAAAAATACACTTGCACATAAAAAAATTTGTCTAAAAACTTAGTTTTATATAAAAAAAAAACTTTGGTTTTTTATAAACTTAATTTGCAAACTTTAATTCGAATGTGTGCTAAAGAGAATATGAGTGTGCTTTCGTGACAAGTTGACATCTTTCTCTTTGTATAATTTAATTTGATGCACTATGCGTGAGTGTGTAGGTTATACCATGCAGCGTCTTTGTTATCCATTATCACTATCAATCATGAACCACAAATCAATTATTCACAAGTGTGATATATAGACGTGAATGATCACAAATAAATTAAGTTTGAGATGTGTATTAGATACACTGTTCTTAAAATTTTATTCACGTAAAGCATAAATCTTCTAGGATTTAACAGAATTTTCCCAATAATAAATTGAGGCGGCAGAGCTAAAAATTCTAGTGAGATTAACCAAAGCTGAAACAACTTGCACAAGTTGATCTACACAATTGGTGGTACATGAAACTTTTATTTGTATTAAATATTATATTATTATATTACTTACTAGTAATGGATATTTTATTTTTAAATACTTATATAATCTCATTATTTAGAAATTAATTTTTTAATGGGTATACATAATTATATATAGAGAGAGAGGGTTTGTTAATAACTCTTGCCTCTTTTTTATTATGAATGCATTAATATCCAACACCATAATTATTGGATAGAAATATCAACAATTTCTCTCACCTTGGGCGATTAGTTTTAGGGTTATTTATTTAAGTAATTTAATGATTAATTTTTTTAAATATGGAAAACCTTATTTTCTATCACCTGCTCCCTCTCAAACAGTGTTCTAAAATCTGGCCTGATCATTGATCTGGTCGAGGTAGTGGGTCACTGGGTCAGTGGTTCAATCGATGTGGTCAGTAGTTGGCTCAATTTGATCCAGTAACTGTATATATTAAAAATTCAAATTATATTATATATACTTGTATACCTAACATTATTTGATTAAAAAAATAGAAAATGGAAATTACATAAAGTAATAAAAGGGGTATAAAAAGCAATAATTTGGATCTAACCAAGCCCAAATAAAAAAAAACCCTAATAACCCTTGTTATATATATATATATATTCTTTTCTTCATTCCAGTTTAGCTTCTCTATTTCTTCTCTTCATTCCTGCTACTTCCCCTTCTGGCTAATAGCATCAAGGGATGGACCCTTAAAGTTCTTTGGGTTCTCCACCTCTGCCAGGAAGAACAAGCCACATTTTATGGCTGATGCCGTGTCCCCTCTTAGGACCATGATGGGGCCTGAGCTTGCAGTGACGTTTGGGGTGAGCGAGGACACGTTGCGGCACGCCATTGATGCTCAGCATGTGGCCATGATCCTTCCATCAGCATGGGTTGCACCACCAGAAGATGCAGGGAAGATAAAGATGGAAGAAGACAAGGAGGCTACGCACTCAAACGAAACCTTTTTTTTTTGTCAAAACACGATCCAAGTTCTAAAAGTCGGCCGAGTTGCCGGGTTTTCATAAAATCGGTTGGGTTTCACCGGGCAAAACTGAGTCAAATGCATGGTCGGTCTAATTCCCAATTCGGCCCGAATATAGCACCGGTTCCTGGTCCGACTGGTTCGATTGGTTGGGCCGGACCAGTTTTCACAATACTGCTCTCAAGTCTTAATCTCACGAACACTTCCATGAACGTTTTGAATGACAACCCATCTTCAAGTTTTATATACGCACACCGTCTTGTTTACCATTTGGAAGTCTTTTTTTATAATTATTATTTTGAGATAAATTTCAAATTAATTATCAAAAGGGAGAAGTCGTAACAGGTGTTACAAATTTTATTTTTAAAATTTTTTAAATTGAAGTTGTAAAAGATTTTACCACTTTAGTATAATTTTTTTAAAATTTACAGCTTTAAAATTGTAACAAATTTTGTTTTTTTTTTAAAATTGAAGTTGTAAAAATATTTATGACTTTCAATTATACGACTTTAAATTCGTAATGTTTATTATGACTTTCAAGTCTTAAGTTTTTTTTTTTTATGACTCCTAAGTCGTAAGTTGGATTTTTTTTCACTAATGACTTCTAAGTCGTGAGTAACTTTGTTTTCAAGTAAGTTTTTTCAATTTTTTTTATGAAAAATTATAAACAATTTTTAAATTTAATATTTAATAAATCAATTTTTTTAGTTTTTTAGTTTTAATATTTTCTTAATTTTGGTATATATTTTTTATATGATTTTATTTAATATTTTATTTATTTTTTCTATATTTAATTTTTACTACATTTATTTATTGAACATATTTTCTATATTTTTTTAACAACATGAATATAATTTAGTAAAAATTTTATTAAGGGTATTATTGTTCATTTTATATTCATTACACTTTTATGAAGGTGTAATGCCTACTTTTATTATTAAATTATAATATCTTGTTAATATTAAAATATTGTTCAAATAAAATTAATTAATATTATTGTACCAAATTATTAATTAAATTAGTGATAATTATAAAAATAATTAACAAAATCAAAAATAATAAAAACTTATTTGATATATTATAAGTTAATATTAATAAAAAAATATCTTCATCTAAATTTAAGTTTTTTCAAATACAAATCTTAACATTACAAAAAAATATAGAAAATATGTTAAAAAAATAAATATAGTAAAAATTAAATATAACAAAAATAAATAAAATATTAAATGAAATCATATAAAAATATATACAAAATTAAGAAAATATAAAAACTAAAAATATTAAATAATTAAATTTTAAAATTATTTATAATTAAAAAAATGTGAAAAAAACTTACGAGAAAAAATTTACTCACTACTTAGAAGTGGTAAGTAAAAAAAATCTAACTTAGGATTTAGAAATCATAAAAAAAAAACACTTACGACTTTGAAGTTGTAATAAACATTCCGACGACTTTCAATTGAAAGTCGTAAATATTTTTACGACTTCAGTTCAAAAAGAAAAAAAAAACAAAATTTGTTACAATTTTAAAGTCAATTTTTTTTTTAAAAAAAAAATACACTAAAATCACAAAATCTTTTACGACTTCAGTTTAAAAAAAATCTAAAAAGATAAAAGTCGTGACAAGAGTTACGATTTCTAACTTAGAAGTTGTAACACTTGTTACGACTTACTCTCTTTTGATAATTAATTTGAAATCTACCCCCAAATGATAATTAAAAAAAAAAAAACGCCCCCAAATGGTAAAAAAGCCATGCCCACCCACAACCAATGGTGACGCCACTATGGCTACTGGTGCTACTATAGAAAGAGATTAAAGTGTCTCATTTCACCTATTTGTCTTTGAAATTTGACAATTAATGTCTCAATCTTATTAATCTTATTCTTTTTCCCCTTCTGGGTCTTTATGTCTCTTTTGGTCTTTTAATTTTTTTAATAAAATTTTATTTAAAGATGATTTTTGATAATATGTATATACCATATGAATAACATTAAATTGTTAGGTTCATTAAGGAAAAAGTTTAACTTACTATCTATTATATTAATGCTTACATTTGGCTATATTCGACAAGTTATTTTAGTTAATTTTTAATTTTTTTACTAGTTGAAAAACTTGTTTGACTATTCAGTAAACACGTTTGTTTAGTAGCTTCTAACTTTTTTGGAATGTTATTTGAAGTAACATTTTTTAAAAATATTAGCTTCTAGTTTCTAACTTTTTATATTTTATTCCCTTTTTAACCTTAAAATATTTATTAATTTTCTTATTACTTTTTTTACATAATACAAAGATTTATTATTTACCGTTTAAAATAGGGGGAAGTCATAGCAATTATTATGACTTCTATGAGAAAAAAGAAATAGAAGTCGTTGAATGAATTATGACTTTTGTATACAAAGTCGTGATGTCAGTTATAACTTACCCATAAAATGGATTTTTATTCGAAATGTGCCCCCCATTTGGTAATTTTGAAAAAAATACCCCTTATTGGTAAAAAAGTCGCATAATATATTGCAAATAGTCAACATGAAATATCATATCATGTTTCATTTTGCTCCAAGAAAGCCTATATTGGACATAGAAACACATGTACATAACAATCAAAATCCTAGTTTTGTCATCATTTGCTTTGTTCTCCCAGTTTTAGGTAGTGTGTTGGTGTTGATAAGTGATGGAGCAGGTTTCTTTTTTTTAGTGTAGGCAAAGCTCTAACTTATGGAGCAACCAATCTCACCACAGGCTCAGCCAAGTGGGCTAGGTCCTAGGTGGGTCAGATCAAATTTTTGGAATAATTAGAACGGGCTAATTTTTATCAACCTAACCTAGTCCAAACCTATGGTGGATGAGCTATCCCATGGGTTTCTACCCATTTTGATGGCTCTAGGACGGGGAAGGGAGGAGTTTAGAATAGGAAATTTATGTTAAAAAAATAAAGTGGGGTGTAAACTTAACATAAAAGAATTGGAAATAACATTGTCCTTTTTCCTTTGAGACATGTATTCTAAGTCCGTAAATGATTAGCCCAAAGCAGAGAAATTTCTAGGCCCAAGCTTTTATAACAGACTGAGTTTGATGTGAATTTCCCATTATACCCTCCCGGTTTCTCCTGTTCTGTTCGTCCGTCACACTCTTCTCTCTTCTTCCTCCCTCTCTTCTTGGGCTTTGCTGCATCATATCTCGCACTCGCAGCGTAACAAATTTCTTCCTCTAAACTTCAACATTCTCTTTCTATCAAATCTCTCTCTCTCTCCTCTGAAGCTCTGGTTCATGCGCAATGGCTGCAAACGCCCCTATCACCATGAAAGAGACCTTAACGGTTAGTGTCTAGGTTTCCCACTCCTACCCTCTTCTCAATTTCCCATTTCCATACCAAAAATCAAAGCTTTTTTCATTTTCAGAAAATGGGGTTGTCTGTCTTTTGCCTTTCCTTCTTCAGATCCCAATGCCACACAGCATTGTCACCATTTTCATTACAGTGATGTGAAATTTCCACATATTTTGTGTTTCTATTTTTTGATTTGCGATTCGGCGTTCTTTTGCAGCTGGGAAGCGTTGGAATCAACCAGCAATTCATTACATTTACTCATGTGACAATGGAATCGGATAAATACATTTGTGTCAGGGAAACTGGACCTCAGAACAGTGTTGTTATCATTGACGTGAGCATGCCAATGCAGCCTTTGAGACGGCCCATAACCGCTGATTCAGCTTTGATGAACCCCAATTCTAGAATTCTTGCTCTCAAAGGTAACGTTGGAGGCTCTGATTTGTGTTGTATGTACCCTGATTTTGTGGTTATGGGAAGAATCGAAATCCACAAGTGGTGTGTACACATTTGATCATGTTGAATGATCAATGCGGTTCACGTCATTGTGATAGTTAATGATTTGGATAACTGCAGCTTGTGTAAATATGTGTTTTGTATGTCTCATGGATACGAGGTTCTATATGCAGCCCAAGTTCCAGGCACCACTCAAGATCATTTGCAAGTTTTTAACATTGAAACGAAAGCAAAGATGAACTCGCATCAGATGAAAGAACAGGTGTGAATTTGTCATAATGATTTAGAATAAGATACGATCAAGGCAACTTTGCAGGTTGATGCTGGCCAAATGGCCAATTGCAGTCAATTGGATCTGATCCACAATCACGAGTCATGACTTAATGCAGTTGTAGCAATCATGACTTTATGTGGTTGTGGCAGCCACTGCAGCCAAGATATTGTGGCTGCATTGCATGATGTGGTTTGCAATTTAAATCCTTGGATCTTACCTTGTAAATATTTTTTTGTAAGACAATGTGTTGGATTGTATACGTGATTATTAATTATATTGTGTTTTGTTCCATTTCCTATAGGTTGTCTTTTGGAAGTGGATAACTCCAAATACACTGGGAATTGTCACTCAGACGTCTGTATATCATTGGTCAGTTGAAGGTGAGTTTTTATGATTTTCCATTACGAAACAGATGTTTTAATTGCCTGTTCTCTCATGGAATTCTATTTTCTATCTAAATTTTACATTTGAACATCTTATACACCAACTTCATACTATGCACTGGAACACTTTAGGTTTGTGTATTGAATATCTTTACCATTTCTCATATCTTAGGAGATGGTGAGCCAATGAAGATGTTTGACCGAACAGCTAATCTGGCTAATAACCAAATTATTAGTTATCGTTGTGATCCTAATGAAAAGTGGTTGGTTTTGATTGGAATAGCTCCTGGTTCAGCAGAGGTATGTAGTTTCTTTCTGTTAATGATTTTCAGGCATTGATTTTTAGGTGCTAGAAATTCCTCCTATCAGCATATTAATAGGCTGAAAATTTCTGGCAATCATACGGGTTCATAGTGGCCATTTGTAAGAATGACATTGACATCATCTCTTGAAATACTATAGGTGTTACCTTTACTTGTTCACCTAGTTAGAAATGTTTTGCAAAGTATGGGGTGATCTAACAACCTCCATGTTCCTCTCTCCCACCTTTAGAAGTTATGCACTCAAAATCTCTTTTTTATGGGTATGTGTTGGTAATGTAAGTAGGCAGTTCCTGTCTGATCTTTTACCAATATGTATTATAGATCACAAGCTTGTTATGAATTTATGCTGACGAAAATCTATGAATTACATGTCAAAGCACTGAGTTACAAAATATTAATGTTTCCTTTTGTAAAATTTTATGAATTAGATATATATTTTTCATCTACTCGGAAACTTTTTAATGGTTTTACACCTGTAATATTAAGATATATAAATATCAACATGTACCCTCACGCCTAGGGCCATGGGCCTAGAGCGTGGAAAATGCGGGTGACCCAACAATGAATCTAAGATAGACTCTGGTAACTTCTTAGAATTTGAGTGTTGAACTCAACCCCACAAAATTAGCTTGTAAGATGAGAACTGCTTGAGCCTTACAAGCACTACTTAGGTCATATCACTAGTGATGTCGGACTAAACACACCCCCTCACACCTTGCAAAATGAAAGTTCTGAAGGCTGCAATGAAGGTTACCCAAATAGGCAGCAATTAAGGCGGGTTTAGGTTAGGGGTGACCATGGTTAAGGTGGTTTAGGGGTAACCACAATTATGGCAGCTTTCCAACGAATCAAATTAAGATATTCAAGTTTTTCTTACAAAGTAAATATACTTGACCCATTTCTAATTATGAACTTGATGGTTTGTATCTATATTCTCCCAAGCTTTTATTTTGTATTATTTTTGCTCAAGCTTGTATTTTTTCCAGTTATCAGTTAAAATATTTAAAGGATTTTCTTTACTATGAGTACTAACTACAAAAGGGTTATGTATATTTTTTCTTTTTAAGCTAATGAGTTTTCTGTTTCTATGTTAAGAAGCATTGTTATCCTCCTTAAACTAGTTCTTGTACCTTATTAATAGAATTGTTTTTATTAATTAATGAATTATCTACTTATATTCTATGATTAAGAATTGCACATATTTTTGAAAATTAAAGGTCCCTGAAGCTTACATTTTTTTATCACATTTTGTTTGTTGTAGAGACCACAACTAGTAAAAGGAAACATGCAACTCTTCTCTGTGGATCAGCAACGTAGTCAGGCTCTTGAAGCACATGCTGCCTCATTTGCTACGTTTAGAGTAATTTTGTCTCCTTTGTGATTCATTTATTTGGATATCAAATGTTATTTTAGTTTTGCTTCTAAGTCAACGGACATTTTTAATTTATGTAACATGCAGGTGGCTGGGAATGATAAGGATTCTACTCTTATTTGTTTTGCATCAAAGAGTATGAATGCTGGACAGGCTACATCAAAGATGCATGTCATTGAACTTGGTGCCCAGCCAGGTATAAGACGGCTAGATCATTGTATAGACTATCTATCTATTACCAACCTGTTGGGGCATTCCTATGGATTGATATGAACAATGTTAACCTATGTAATCTTCAGAAAATTTTCTTCCAAGTAGATATATTTTATAGAATATTGATTCAACTAATTAATAATAACAGAGATCATGTAATGTGAAGTGCCAGAGGTCATTAACATTGTACACAGTTAACTACTCTCTTCAGATGGAGTAAAACCTAAAAATACTTTGGACTAAACTATCTCAAAAAGATATAATTGAAAGCTATGATTGAGTGTCTTTTATTGGTATTATATTTAACTACTTCATATGCATTCTGAGTTTAGGCTTCTCTATTTTTTGCTCAATTTATAGTTGTTTTGTTCTTTTCTTTTGATGCTTTAAACAGGTGAATCATTTTAAAATGAGACATATTAAGTAAATGTCTTTTTTCCTTAGAAATTCATACTTCTTGATACCATCTGGTATATTGTGGCATTTGTTGTTAGGCAAACCATCATTTACTAAGAAACAAGCAGATCTGTTCTTCCCTCCAGACTTTGCTGATGACTTTCCTGTGTCAATGCAGGTATAAGTGTGAAGTTCAATGATCAATTAATATTTTCTCCTTTCTTAATAGACATCTTGTAAAATATTTATTATGCTCTGGTGTGCAGATTTCAAATAAATATGGACTGATTTACGTTATCACAAAGCTTGGGCTGTTATTTGTCTATGATCTGGAGACTTCAACCGCAATTTATAGAAACCGAATCAGTCCTGATCCTATATTTTTGACCACAGAAGCACCTTCAGTAGGTGGGTTTTATGCCATCAATAGACGTGGCCAGGTGTTGCTTGCTACTATAAATGAGGCAGCCGTTGTACCTTTTGTTAGTGGCCAGGTAATTTATATATTAAGTATGTTTTTGGGTAACAGAATTATGGGAATAATTTCTTTGGAACCTACTAAATGTTTCTGGAATTTTTGCAGCTAAATAATTTGGAACTTGCAGTTAATCTGGCTAAAAGAGGAAACCTCCCTGGTGCAGAAGAATTGGTAACATGATTTACATTTGGTTAATATTGTGCTGTTAACAATGTTGCCAAACTTTACACATTCATATGGACTTTTGAGACTTACTGATTTTATTGAGTTGAATGAATGCTTTGAGAGCTAGAATATTTTTCAATTTTCTGGGGATGCTTTTTGCCTTAATATATAATGTTTGTTTTTCTTCTGAAAAGAATTCCAGGAGTGTGATCTAGAACAATTATCAGCAAGGTGACTGCCATAAAAGTGCAAGAGAATTATAAACTATATTATTTGTGTTTGTGTAGTTTTTTTTATGTTGAGTAATAGAAAGGTCACTTTACAGCTTTAAGTTCAAGGCAACTAATTTTTATTTTAATTGTATTAGCATATAATTTATCTTTATGAACTTTTTTTTCTTCCTAGTTGATTTGATAAAGTGGAAACTGGGAAGCATGACTTTTTTGTTGTTTGTTTTTCTATTGGTTTTATAATTTACCTTCAGTGATTGTCATGTTTCTGCCTTTTTCTCAGGTTGTCAAGCGGTTTCAAGAATTATTTGCTCAGACCAAGTATAAGGAAGCTGCAGAGCTTGCTGCAGAATCTCCACAAGGAATTCTTCGAACTCCTGACACTGTTGCTAAATTTCAGGTACACTTTCGTGTCTAGATTTTTTCTGTTGTACATGCCAGTGCTTCTTGTTCCTGTTAAGTGTTTTCTCTCAGTTGTGTGGTGTTTATTCATTGTGGCAATTTATATGGGGGTTCAATATGCTTTTTTTTCATCTAGTTCTTGATTTCTTTTTATTAATTTTTTTCAGAGTGTGCCTGTGCAAGCTGGGCAGACACCACCACTGTTACAGTACTTTGGTACTCTGTTAACCAGGGGAAAACTCAATTCTTATGAGTCATTGGAATTGTCACGGCTTGTGGTAAATCAAAACAAAAAGAATCTTCTGGAAAATTGGCTAGCAGAGGACAAACTTGAATGCAGTGAGGAGCTTGGTGACCTTGTGAAGGTTGAGATAGAAACTTAAAATTGATTCTCTCTATCACTTTATCATTTGAGTACACACACTATTAGAGTACACACAGATATTTTATATATATATATATATATATATATATATATATATGTATATAATATTTTAGTTTAGGGTTAGGGCGAGAACACAAGTTATTTCCTGTGATCCATGTTCCTTTGCTTATTGAAGACTCTGATTACCATTCATATAAATTTTAGACTAATTATTATGAAGTTACAAAAAGCAAGTGTTCTTTTTATAACTGAAAGGATAACCTATCACATAACAAACTGTAACATTCTCCATCTTTCTCGCTCTTCTGGTTACTGCTTTAGTTCACTTTGAGGATACTAATATTAATTTCAATTTTCAAACTCTGGGCACTTGAGCTTATTAAAATAACTTTTGAAACGACTATATGATCTGTTTTTTCTTGTTTTTGCAAGCTATAAATTGAAACTTATTATGAAAATAAGGCTCCATGAAAGCTGAATACAGCTTAAGAAGTTAATTGTTTAAGCAATAGGTATTGACTAATTTAATTTTACCATTAAAAAATGATCACATTTCATCCTTTATAAGAATTTGTTGTCTGTTGAAATGTCTATTCATACTCTATTAAACTTATTAGTTGGACCACAGTTATGACATGACAGTAGAGCACTAGAGCTTATTTAGTTAGCTCCATCAAGTACTTCTTAAGCTGTTTATCCACGAAAAGATATTTATGTTACTGCCATTTTTTATTGCCTTGGAGGGAATTAAATGTCTGTTCAGTTTGCTTTATTTTTTATTTTGCTGATCTTTTTAATCTTATGAGACATGCATATAATGCAGACAGTGGATAATGACCTTGCATTGAAAATATTTATCAAAGCAAGAGCCACACCGAAAGTTGTTGCAGCATTTGCTGAGAGGAGGGAATTTGACAAGATTCTGATATACTCAAAGCAGGTAATGAAACAATTTTTTTTATTAGGCTTTATTTTATAGAACCATAAAAATAGTGGTAATATGAGTTATATTTTGGTCTCATTACATAATCTAATATTTTTTTATAGTAGATGTTAAATGTATTTTTTCCTTTTATTTGCTGAAGGTTGGATACACACCTGATTACATGTTCCTTCTGCAAACAATATTAAGGGCAGATGCCCAGGTTAGTGGTTTCTTTTAGAAATAAAATTTGAAGTGCTTATGCCTTACCTGCATAAAATAATAGCAGTCATGAATGACAGTTGACAGTTAAATGCATCCTAACGGTGATGGTTCTATATTGTTTATGATGCTTACCTAGTTACCTTTATATAATATCTAATATCTTGCTACTTTACTCTTTTTTTATTTGTTTATTTAGAACTCGTTTCATTGCAGGGTGCTGTAAATTTTGCTCTGATGATGTCTCAAATGGAGGGGGGTTGCCCTGTTGACTATAACACAATAACTGATCTCTTTCTTCAGGTTTATCTAGTTCTTCTATTGCTTTAATGATGTTGGGTTCATTGTCCTCTCCTATCATTTATATTTTGATCCACCATTTAAAGAATGAAGTATCACATATAGTCACACACAATCCCCCTCCCTCTGTTGCATTCTTCATTATCCTTTATAGAAGCACTATTGCTTGATTACTTGAGCCCATTCTACTGTTGTTTTTGGAAAACCATTAGTGTAACGTTTTAGATGGAAGAATGAAAAATGCTCGAGAATGCAGTAACTTTATCTTCCACTTAGTTCAAAATTGGAAATGACAATCTATAAATTAAACCAGGCCTTCCCTTTCTTAAAACCTGTTTTCCACTTAGTTGAAAATTGAATATAAGAATCTATATTACACCAGGCCTTCTGTTTCTTAAAACTTGGGTTAGTGTTTGTTATAACTATCTTACTTAGGCTAAGATATTGGTTTATTATTCCTTTAATTTTGATAATTGGGGACAATTTGTTAAAATAAGAACCAATTATTCCCTTATGTTTCAAATTTATTTATTTGCTGGAATTGTTTACCCTTATTTTTGTTTATATGTTTCTTCTTTGACTTTTTAGAGGAATTTAATCCGCGAGGCAACTGCCTTTTTATTGGATGTGCTGAAGCCAAACCTACCAGAACATGGATATCTTCAAACGAAGGTTCTTTTACTTTCTTTGCTGTAATCTCTATCCATGAACCAATTGGTGTTATATAGTTTTTTTTTTTTTTATATAGTTTTTAATATTTACTATTTTTAGGTACTGGAAATTAATCTGGTGACCTTTCCAAATGTTGCTGATGCTATATTGGCCAATGGCATGTTTAGTCATTATGACCGTCCACGGATTGCTCAGCTTTGTGAAAAGGCCGGCCTTTTCATTCGGGCTCTTCAGGTTCTTTGCTTCTATTCTTATGACTGACTGTTATTTCTTGTCAGAATAATTTCTTGAACCTTCTTGTGTGTTGCTTGTGCAGCATTATTCCGAGTTGCCTGACATCAAACGGGTCATTGTGAATACACATGCCATTGAACCGCAGGTTTGAATTTCAAGTGCTAAAGTGACCGGATCTATCTAAATATTGTTATTTCTTCTTATCACGAAATGATTTTCAGGCTCTAGTTGAGTTCTTTGGAACCCTTTCAAAAGAATGGGCGCTAGAGTGCATGAAAGATCTCTTACTGGTCAACCTTAGGGGCAACCTTCAAATAATTGTGCAGGTACTGTATTAGGGCTTGGTAGTTAATATAATGATATTTTTTACAATTATCTTTTTTTGGGTTTTTTTATAATTTCTATAAAAGAATCTTACTAGTACATGATTTGCAGACTGCTAAGGAATATTGTGAACAGCTGGGTGTTGATGCATGCATTAACCTCTTTGAGAAATTCAAGTCCTATGAAGGACTATACTTTTTCTTGGGTGCATATTTGAGCTCTAGGTATTTCTTAAGGAGCAATGTACATGACACCAGTTCTCTACACAAACTATTGCTTTTCAAGTTCTATTTACTTTTTTAATTTTGGCTTTTTATTCTGTCTTGTACAGTGAGGATCCTGATATTCACTTCAAGTATATTGAAGCAGCTGCTAAAACTGGACAAATTAAGGAGGTGGAGCGTGTTACTCGGGAATCAAACTTTTATGATGCTGAGAAGACCAAGAACTTTCTAATGGAGACCAAGCTTCCAGATGCACGACCATTGATAAACGTGTGTGATCGTTTTGGTTTTGTTCCGGATCTCACACATTATCTCTACACCAGCAACATGCTTCGTTATATTGAAGGATATGTTCAAAAGGTATTTGTTGTGACTTGTAAAGTATGGTATTTAATTTTTATGATTCTCATTGGAGTGTATTTTAAATCTTTCTAGGCTGATATCAAACATAAATTTCTTATGTTATCCTTTTTGCTATAGGTGAATCCAGGAAATGCTCCTCTGGTTGTTGGACAGTTGTTAGATGATGAATGCCCTGAAGATTTCATTAAAGGTCTTATACTTTCAGTTCGTTCTCTTCTTCCAGTTGAGCCTTTAGTTGAAGAATGTGAGAAGAGGTGTGCAAGTTTTTTCCACCCTGCACCCCCAAATTACCATATTATTTTTTCTCATTGCACTTTCTATGCGCAGAAATCGTCTCCGCTTCCTTACCCAGTTTTTGGAGCATCTTGTAAGTGAGGGAAGCCAGGATGTGCATGTACATAATGCTCTGGGTAAAATTATCATTGACAGCAATAACAATCCCGAGCATTTTCTTGCGACGAACCCATATTATGATTCTCGTGTTGTTGGTAAATATTGTGAGAAGCGGGATCCTACACTTGCTGTTGTTGCTTACCGAAGGGGGCAATGTGATGATGAGCTTGTTAATGTTACCAATAAAAATTCCTTGTTCAAACTCCAAGCCAGGTGTGTGTAATGTCCTTCGTTAAGGTGTCATTGTATTTCATAATGTTAGTTTGGGACACTCATTATTTCTTGATGTTTGTATCAGATATGTTGTGGAGCGTATGGATGCTGACCTCTGGGAGAAAGTTCTTAATCCCGAGAATGAGTTCAGAAGGCAGTTGATTGATCAAGTGGTGTCCGCTGCTTTGCCTGAAAGCCAGAGTCCTGATCAAGTTTCAGCTGCAGTGAAAGCTTTTATGACTGCTGATCTTCCCCATGAGT
>PYAF01004197.1:845943-861769 GCA_007407185.1 Glycine tomentella
AAACAGTTCAAAAACATGGAAGGAAGTTTGTTTTGCCTGTGTTGATGCTGAGGAATTCCGATTGGCTCAGATTTGTGGTCTCAATGTCATCATTCAGGTGGCATTCTTTTTTCTAGAATATTTTTACATTTTTTATTTTTATCCTGATAATCCAGTTACCCCTGCCTCCCTCAAATTTTCAATATAAAAATTTACTAATCATGTTGCAAATCTTTAAGTGCAAGTTAATGAGTTGTGTTATGAAAATTGGGAAATGTAGAAAATTGGCAACAAGTGCCAGATAGACTGTTGATTAGTTTGTTATTTTATGTTGTTTGATTGCTAATTCTCTTTATTATTATGAAGGTGGATGATTTGGAAGAGGTTAGTGAGTTTTATCAGAACAGAGGATGCTTTAATGAACTCATATCTCTAATGGAGAGTGGACTTGGACTGGAGCGTGCTCATATGGGTATCTTTACTGAGTTGGGAGTTCTTTATGCAAGATATCGTCCTGAGAAGTTAATGGAGCACATTAAGCTGTTCTCAATTCGGCTTAACATTCCCAAGCTTATTCGAGCCTGTGATGAGCAGCAGCATTGGATGGAACTGACATACTTATACATCCAATATGATGAGTTTGATAATGCTGCAACTACTGTAATGAATCACTCTCCTGAAGCATGGGACCACATGCAATTCAAAGATATTATAGTTAAGGTTGCAAGTGTGGAGCTCTACTATAAGGCTGTTCACTTCTACTTGCAAGAACATCCTGATATTATAAATGATCTTCTTAATGTACTTTCCCTTCGTGTGGACCACACCCGTGTTGTGGATATAATGCGGAAGGTTTGTATGTCTCATTCTATTTTCTAACGTAATTTAATCTTCTTTTGGTGAAGTTAATAACTGTTTGAAAATATTTTATGCAATATTCTTATTTGTTGCTCGATTTTTTCTGGTTTTTAGGCTGGCCACATCCGATTGGTTAAGCCGTACTTGGTTGCAGTTCAAAGCAATAATGTGTCTGCTGTTAATGAAGCTTTGAATGAAATTTATGTTGAGGAGGAGGACTATGATAGACTTCATGAATCAATAGATCTGCATGACAACTTCGATCAGATAGGTCTTGCACAGAAGGTGAATCTTCCGTATCTTTCAAATTGCTAAAATTGAAATCTGAATCTTACTGAGAAACTTGGGTCATTTGGTTTGAAGAATTTTTTTTTTTTTTTCTGTTTCTATTTTTACATTTAATTACAAAAATATCACTTTATTTTCATTTTGTTTCCTTATTTCAAAAGTTTTTATAGCAGTGGAAACAGAAATTCTTGTAATTATAATAGAAAACTGTGAAATCACAAGTTTTTTTGTTTTCTATGCAAATATTTGAAATGGAAACAAGGTTACATTTTTGTAATTAGAAGTGAAGACAGAAAACATTTTGTTAAACCAAGCATAGCCTTAAAGTTTGACGATTAGTGATTGGCTTTAACAATGTGTATGTGCAGATTGAGAAGCATGAGCTTCTTGAGATGAGGCGTGTCGCTGCTTACATTTATAAGAAAGCTGGAAGATGGAAGCAGTCCATTGCTTTGTCAAAAAAAGACAAGCTTTACAAGGACTGTATGGAAACTTGCTCTCAATCTGGTGACCGTGAACTCTCAGAGGATTTGCTTGTTTACTTTATTGAGCAGGTCTATTTTCTTATTCCCTTTCTTGAAATACCAAACTCTTCTATTCATATCTCAAAACCTTGCCAGAATGCCAGGTCCCACTTTGTGGTTTGATCTCTGCTAAAAATTAAATAGCTTTCATAAATACATTCCTTCACCTCACCTTTGTTTTCTTTGTCATGCTTCTTTGGTCTTAATTTTAAATTTTAACAAAGGAGTTATGTTAATATTATTCCCTGTATCTTTCCAGGGGAAGAAAGAATGTTTTGCATCTTGCCTCTTCGTCTGTTATGATATAATACGGCCAGATGTTGCTCTTGAGCTAGCTTGGATGAACAATATGATTGATTTTGCTTTCCCATACCTCTTACAGGTATATTTTCCACTGTGGTTTCGTTCACTATATTTATTACTAGATGATTTTTCTTACTTTTAATGATAACCATTTTTTAATATTTCCCCCCTAGATTATTCGAGAGTATACTGGTAAAGTTGATGAGCTTATCAAGGACAAAATTGAAGCACAAAAAGAGGAGAAAGCTAAAGAGAAGGAAGAGAAGGATGTTCTTGCTCAGCAGGTACTCTCCTCCCTCCCTCAATATCAAATACTTTCATATTTTATCTTATATTTGGCTATCAAATTAATACTAGTTTCAATTATCTCCAGAATATGTATGCCCAGTTACTACCACTTGCTTTGCCTGCACCACCAATGCCAGGTATGGGTGGAGGAGGGTATGCACCACCAACACCCCCTATGGGTGGTATGGGGATGCCTCCGATGCCCCCTTTTGGCATGCCTCCAATGGGTGGTGGCAGCGGCTCCTACTGATCCTCTCCATTCAAGACAGGAGAAATTTTTGCTATAAATTTCATTGGAGAAACTAGGTACATTGTTTTGAATCCACATGCATTGAAGATGAGTTCCTCAGGGTTAAGGAATTTAACACGATGAATGAAAGCACCTACCTTAGCCTTCTGATGACTGTGGCTTTTTTGCATGGAAAGTTTTTAGGTTCTTATTTCTTTAGTTAATTGCTGAATAGATTGGGTTGTCTGATCAATCCTGTGAGATGATTGAATCTTCTGAGGCTTTAGTTTGGTTGCTGTATGTATAGTTGATTCTTTCTCACTAATAATTGTTTTCTTAGTTGTGTAGTCATGTAACTGTATTCTGATTAGGATTTAACTCAAATTTTGTTCGGTTAACTTGGTATATAAATATTCATCAACTATTAGTAATGGTCTCTTTGTGCAGGTTAGTTTCCCTTTCGCCTTTCACTGATAAGTTTGGTTTATTTAACTTGTTTTTGTTGTTTACTAGTTACTTAAGTTACCTTTCTGAATATCCATGTTTATTTGGAGAATTGAAATTTGTATTTCATGATAAAGCCCTCAAATATCATTTAAGAACCAGTGTTAAGCCTGGAGCTAAATTCATATAAACCAATTCGGACTCTCCTTTTCAAGGGTCCTGCTACTTACACACTGCCCACTTTTTTATATATTTTCTTGACATAAAATACCCTTAACAAAACTAGTTTCTGTTTTGTTAAGGTACGTAATGAAAATTAGTTTCTATTTTTTTTGTAATTTTTTTTTTTAAATGGTGAGCAATGTGAAGAGCATTACTTTGATGATTTTCAAAACTTTGAAAGGTGGGTCATGCTTGAACCGTGCTCATTACTTTGATGATTTTCACCCGATAGGTATGAATTGACTGACTCGTCCATGATTAGAAAAGAAAAAATTGTGTTAAAAATAGAAAGGAAACATTTTCCGTAATAGATTTCCATAACAGGAGCAAAACAATTGAGAATGAATCCAAATTCCAAAGTTATTTTGTATTATACAAAACACAGGAAAACAGTTTACTTTAACAGAAAGAAAAAACATTTTCTTGGCGAAAAGTTACCACTATTTTAAGATAGAATTTACCTTATTGAAGAGAAAGTTATTTTTCATTACAAAATATACAATAGAAAATTCCATAGGATGCTGACGATCTTTTCGCTATTAAATTTTTGTTTCGGATCAAATAACAAAGGCTCAATATTACCCAAAACACCAATGTTCAAAAGAGGCCAATGTCATGGTTCAAACAATCAAGGTCTGTCTTAGTACTTCACGCACACACCCCCAAATTGGGAAGGAAATTTCCTACGTTCACGTTATTCACATTTAACAATGTTAAAATATTCATAATTTTAAGGGATTATTTCATGATAGTACTTGACTAACTTGGTTGTTACTCACCTACAACAAAGTCGTATAAAAGTTTATCTTTTAAAGTAAATTACATTCACTTCTCTATTTAATATTTATTACACTCATATTCATTCCTTTCTTTGATGCTGTGCAAAACGTCTTAGAAAGCACCATCATCACATAATGTTTAAATTTAATTAGAGTTTTTATTAAACGATTATTTAGAACATTATAAATTTTAAGAATCGTTATATCCAAGTTAGATGATTATCTTTGTAATGTTGTTTATTTATGATTTGAGTTTGGATGAATGAATGTTATGCTTGCTTGTATTTAATATTATGTATGACTATTTTTAAAATTATATTTTCTAAATTTAATAATACATTTTTAATCTATTTGTAGTAATTATTTTAATTATTTTTTTATTGATTTATTAACTTTATAAAAAAGTAAAGTATGGGTTGTGGATGCAAATATAGGTGTATAGGTATATAATAGGTACGAATATGAGAATTAAAGTTATTATTCACATGGATATGAGTCTAGGTATGGAGAATTTTTAAATGCATGTATGAGAACAAATATGATAGAATTGTTATCCCTAGTAAGGATTAATTGAAAGGATGTTTGGGACATTTCGATCAAAATTCAAAACCTAACATCATTAGTGATTGTTTCATGAAAAAAAATAATAAAAGAAATATGAGTATAATAAATCTTAAATACAAAAAAGAAAGATGAATATAATATGCACTATCATTTATCAATATATTGTAATTTTGTCGGTTCGCATACTAATCAAGAGTGTTAGAGTGCTCTTATAAGTCTTTCAAATCCCTCACGTTTTTCTTGGATTAATATTCAGCTTCATCTTTCATCCTCAAGTGGGCCAAACCACCTTTGGAGACTCAGCTTAATAGAAAAAAAAATCTACAAACTCATTGCAGTAATCGCAACATTTGATTTAATTACCATAATAATCTTTTCTCCGCAAAACTGGGAAAGAGGCTTGAAAGTTCAACAGAAAGGACCAACGAACTGCAGTAATGGTTGAACTATTTTTTAGAAAAAGGATAAAAGCATTATATAATATTTCACTTCTAGTACAGTGTGGTATCTGCTCAGTTATGTTCATATATCAAGAATAAATTATGTGAGTTTATGACAAGTAACGTGAAAATCTCACATGCATGCAATAATTTGTGTAAATTCAAATTTGATTAGCTTGCTTCTAAAGACAAAGTTCACCACGTTTTTTAGAATTAACTAATTAGGTGAACTTTGTTGAATTGGCAACCTAAGCCACAACGCAGTTAATGATTCACTGACACTAACCCCCCTAAAATATAAAAATAAAAAAATCGAAGAGTGTTGAAAAATATGCTTTACATAATGATATCACTCACCATCAGGCTCGTTGCCTTTATATTGAGCGGGTGTGTTTTAAGCCAACATAAGGTTTTTTTTTTTTTTTTTTCATTGCTTGCATAGGTTTAGGTGATTATTTCAACCTCATCGCCATTGAGTAAGAGGAGAATGTACTCAAATATCAACTTTGCAAACCGTTTTGCACTACGAGAAGTTCTTCCATACTCGCTCCGTTTGGTAGGAGGGCAAAAAATATGTGAGAAATAGGAAAGAAAGTAAAAAGTTAATGGAAATATGTAAGAAATGAATTGGATTTTTAAGTGTTTGATTAAATAAGAAGAAATAGAGATGAGACACACAATCTCGAATAATGGAGCAACTAATGAAATTGATGGGTGTGTGTAGTTTTAGAAAACAGTGAAAATTGTATAAAACAAGAGAAACATGGATTGTGGGTTCATCTAATGGTGCATGATGTAGGTGGATGTCACTTGGTACAACAATTGGTGCGTGTATATGTGATTTGAGGAACAGTGGGTGCAAGATGGGACAATCTCAAATAATGAGAGAATTAGTAAGGTCACTGTGTGTTTTCTAGGAAACGATGAAGATTATGGTAAAACAAGAGATGCATAGATTATGAGTTCATCAAACTTTGTAAGATGTAGGTTGGTGTGTCAATTGATAGCACGGTGTTGTGCAAAATTATTTATGCTATTATGCAAAATCGATTATGAGTAATGTGATTGTGCATTTCTTATCATTCTTGCCACCGCTTTTTGAATAAGAACTATCACTTTTTTTTTTTGTCTTTCCACCCGAATTTAAATATATCAAACAAACTCACTTTCATACTCTCCTGCTTTCACGCTCCTCCTCTATTTCTTGTCATACTCTCCTTTGGAAATTTTTTCTCCTCTAGCAATTATTTCAATTATTGGTTTAAAATAGGATATTCTCGCATCCATATTCAAATTTGATCTTTAGTTTGAGATCGTATTTTATAAATTTTATTTTTATTAATAATTAAAAAACAATTTTAGTTTTACATGTTTTCAAAGATTTGAAAATAAATAATGAAAACATCAAAATACGTTTTTCTATTGTTTTTAGAAGAGAAAATATGCTTATTTTTTTAATTATTTTTAAAAATAAAAAATACTTTTTTAAAAAAACGAAGAGGCCCACATTTTTTAAACCCACTCCACTATTTGCAGGTAAGTAAACAACTTTTAATTTAAAGTCTGATATACATATCTTAACAAATGCCAAATATAACAGTACATTTGCTCTTAAGGTTACGACCAGTCCACTCTTGATGCATCCATATCTTACAGACTATTTCATGGAAGAAGAAAAAATAGCTTTTTCAGTCAAAATCAAACTATGTTGCTTTTTAATTTTTACAAATTATTCAATCTAAACGGTCACTTGTTTTATAAAGACAATGGTAACACTCATGTTCACTTTGCACTAGCATTAATTGATCCTTTGATGATGTCTTTATACATCTTTCTGCAACATGTAGATAAGTTGGGCACCTGAAGTGATGGGTTATTAAGTAACACCGACCTTAATTCATGGCAAAAATATCACGGAAGTTGTAGGTACTAAGGTCCAAACACATCAAATCCAATTTCATCTTGCATTCCATTTTATTATCAACCTTCTCCACTCCTTTTATTTTCTTTCCTTTTTCTCTCAACATTAAATTCACTAATTGGATTTCCCTATCCATTTGCCATATGCAATTGTTGGCTCAATGCAAAAAAGCGTTATTGCGGGTAGGCATGACCATGAGGCATGCTTCTTGTGACCTTGTCCTGCCTAACATATGGGTTGCCCAATTTGAACTTGTGGTAAATTCAACAAAGAAAAAAACACACCACATTGCAAGTTACATGTGCTGATAATCCTTTTAAGCCTTATCACACTTTATGTTGGCTTCGTGTGATATGAGCCGCAATTAAAACAGAATACTCCCTATTTGTCCCTCTCACTCAAAAAACATACCACAAAAAAGTGGACTCTTTCATTTTCATTAATTTTGAGTGGCTCTTAATTTCTGCCTCTTTTATGCTAAATTTTATAACACGTCGGTAATGGGAAAACTAGCATGTTAGGTTTAAGTTTGGTCTTATCACTTTTCTATTTTTACTTTAATTCAATTTTCTAGTTTATATATATATATATATATATATATATATATATATATATATATATATTTAGTTTGTCTTCTCATCAATTTCCACTATAATGACTAGGGGAAAAGAGGTATTTTGTGACTATTTTTTAAAATTAAAATAAACTAAAAGAAGATCATGTGGTCATTGTAAGGGTGTATAATTATTTTGAAATTCGATTTTATATGTAATCAGTGAGGGAAATGGGATTTGTTTTCTTTGCAATTAAAAGCACAATAGTGTTTTTTTTTTCATTTTCAGTTAAAATATAATAGTGATGTAGTTTATAATGTTAGCTTAGGGATAAAAAAGCTAAAAAAAATATGGGAAAAAGGTGGATATCACAAATAATTATAGATATTAGATTTCACTATTAATTTACTGGAAACTAGTTATATTGTTAGAAAATATCAACCCAAATAAAAAAAAAAGTGTGATTGTAATTAAAAATAGACTTAAATGTAATTTGGTCCTCTTATTTTTTAAATTTACAATTTTGATCTTCTTATTTTAAAATAAAAATATTTAGTCTTTTTATTTTTTTTTAAATCATAATTTTAGTTCTCCTATTTTATAATAGAAACATTTAGTTTCTCACTTTTGAAAATTTTACAATTTTGACATTTCCGTCAAACTGAAAGTATTGATTGTTAAGAGATTAATGTCGACTAAAATGTAGATCAAACAAATAGTATTGTATCAAGTCACTAAATTTGAGTCACATTAGATTAATTTCTTACCAAAATATGCTTTTTAAATTTGGTGGAAGGATAAAAAATTGCAAATTTGACATAATTGGAGGACTAAATGTCTCTATTTTGAAATAGAGACCAAAATTATGGATTTTAAAAAATAGGGGACCAAAATTTTATTTAAATCTAAAAAATATTACTCTAATGTACTTTCTGTTATATACTTTTATATTTACATATATGCTATATTTCAATCCAAAACTTTTGTTTTTTGTACCAAATTGATATAAATAACCTTATTACTGATTTTAACTCACTACACAATAATAGTTCTTCTATTTCTTAAACATTACACAAACATCTTTCTATTTTATAAACACATTAAATTTAAATCCTTATGTGATAACCATGATGTCTACTATTCCTAATAAACCTGGATGTAGGTCTTTTTTAACTACTCCACCTCCATATACACCTAAAACAATGTCACCTATAGGTTGTAGCTCTTCATAAACTTGGACATGAGTCTCCTTTCACTAAGCTTGATTACGCACCTGGCTTACTCTTCGTTTAGTTGCTGAAAGTGCTGATGAACGATCTTCCTTATTTTACAACTCGGATTCTTCCTTCACGGCTTGAAGTTATCCATCTTCAAGCTTAAGGGCGCTCGGAATTCCCTTTCAAGCTTTCTCGAGTCACCCTAACGAAACGACTAACAAAACTTGGCTAACTTCGATCAATTTCACTATTTTCCATCCTTCTTGTGAGAGTTTCGGATTAAGAAAAACGAGGACTCATCAGTTCTTTCCTTCTAATATAGGCTTTAGGTCTGATAGTTCATTCTTGAGGATCACATAACTTGGCTAATTTCTTACTTCATGTTGTACTTTGAGTTATCCCGAGAGAACCAACCTACCGGGTTAGTTGATCGGATGACTAACTCATACCTACATTACCTAAACGTCAGTAGCATGTTGGTGTGGAGTTGGCGATCTATGGCAAAAAGGCTTGGGGGCTCTATGAATTTCATTTCCCGGCCTGGGAAATTATCAGGGCTAATGTACTCCACCACCATGCATGCCTAAATGGTGACAATTATATCTCTTTAATGATTTGGATGTGGGTACAGATACTCACCCATACATATACACATGCACGCACGTGCACACGCAAATATACATATATACTTGAAGATCATATACATGAACACTTTAATTCATCACTAAGTAACATACTTTGAAGTATCAAATTCTAGTCCTTTGTAGTCAACTTTTTTATAAATGATATTTCTCATTTTTTTCTTTATCTCTTTTCAACATCTCTCGCACTCATTCCTTTCTCTTTTGTACCTCATTTTCTCTTTATCTTTCTACCCCTAAGTTCTCTCCCTTCTTTGTTCCTCTATCTTTTCACGCCTCTATATGATCCTATCTTTTAACCAACATGATTTTCAGTGATAAGATTAATTTTCTCTTTTATTAATAATAATTAAAAATATTTATTTATTCTTATTAAATAGTATTATCATGATTATGGATTATGTTAAAATTAAAATATCAAATATGATAAAAAAAAAGTGTGTTTCTAAATCCTATTTTTTTATATGAATTAGTCTTTAAACATAAAAAAAAATGTAAATTTAGTCTTTCTTCTCTAAAACTTCATCACATTTTTAAAATAAAGATGGACATTTATCACATTTGATTCTATAGTGATTAATTAGTAATAAAATAATAGACTACTGAGTGAACGGATTAACTGACATAAGATTATTCTAGATTAATTAAATGCTCTTAAGTTCAAGTCCTGAACATATAACTATGCTAAATAGTCATTGGAAAAAATTATTACAATAATAATTTTACTCTAATCAAGTAAAATTATCTCCATGATATAAGAATACATGTAATCTGTAAAAACATATAAAGGTAATAATATGAATTTTGTATCTAGGTTATTTAATTTTTTTACAAAATTTTCTAGTTTTCAAACTAATTTTTTAAGAATTTATTATTTAAATATAGTTAATACATGTTTAAATGTTAACAATTTAGACTTGATAGCACGGACAAATTAAATAAGTTGAATCACTAATTTATCTTAGGAGGTAATCAGTTAGAGAAATTAGCTCAACAAGTTTAACTCACTTTACCACTCTTAATCAATAGTCTATAGGATCATTCTATAATCATCTAATTACCTCATTGTAATTAGCTTTGCTCAACCTTATTTTCATTTTCTTATCTTAAATTCCCATCCCTCCCATTACCGTATCATGGACACAAAACTAAAGCAAGACATCATCATGTGTCCAACTGTGCACCATTTCTCAGTTCACAGTTCACACCACCCAATCATCAATTTTTTCTACAATCTATCCAATTAAATTGTCTCATCCCTAAGGTTCCAACCCATAAAGCTGGATTGTTCACTCTACCTTGTGGCTCTCAATTGCAAACACCTTTCCTTTCCAATTAATTTTTTCACATCCCCAATCTTTTCAGTCACGTGCAGTAAAAGGTAAACAACATAAATAATCGAAAAGCATAATATATTGATATACATCAAGAATATTAAATAATACGACATGAAATTTTTACAATACCAGCTGTAAATGCTGAATATTCCTCTATTCCCACCCAACTTTTCCCACCCACACCCATACCGACAGCTCCAACCAACACCCCCTCCAGCGGTGTTAGTGTTGCTCCCACCAAACTTTTTTATTCCCCGATTTACCCCTACAGAATCCGAATATACCATAACAGTCTCCGCCACATTGTGAAGTTCCCAATTTACCCCTTCTTTGTTCCAACCAACACCATCACGCTCACACGTACACGTACACGCTCCTTCTTCTGTTTCCGTTGTCGTTGGTTCTCCGTTGGACTCAACTTCCCTCACCACTACCCAACCCTGTGTTTCCCAATTTACCCTCGACTCTGTCGCTAATTTACTAATTCTATTTTTAATAACTGAATTTTCTTCGATGTTAGTAAATATGGAAAACACCTCTTCTTGATGATCACGGTCGTTATAATCTGACTCGGAGTTCAACTCCGAGTCAACCCAGTCGAGAACGCACCGAGGCGACGATTCAACTAGGGCGTAGTAGGGAAGCAAATATGGATGCTGCAGCAGCTGATCGCAGCTCCACCGTTCACTCGGTTCTCTTCTAAGACACTTCTCGAGAAAATCCTTCCCTAGCTCCGACAACTGGATTGGAAATTCCGGCAACTCGTCCGAGTAACCGATTTGACTCAGCGTGTCGACGCCGCGATCCTCCCACGCCGGTTTCCCGGTGGCAATCTCGATCACCGTGCATCCGAGCGACCACACGTCGGACTCCGGCCCCTGCCGCTCCCGGCGCACCACCTCCGGCGCCATCCACATCGGACTCCCCCTCGGCAACAACGACATCGCCGGCGAGGATTCAATTTCCACCGACGCGCCGAAGTCGGCGAGCTTCGCGATTTCGCCGTCGCCGGAGAGAAGCACGTTCCTCCCTTTCACGTCGCAGTGGACGAAGCCTTGTGCGTGGACGTCACGCAGCGCTGTCGCGAGGCACCACGCGTAGCGCCTCACCAACCGCTCGTCCACGTCAGCACGGTCCAAATCAGCGACGGTGCCACCTGGCATGTACTCCAAATGAAGGTTCCTGAACGAAGCCGTTCCCTCGCAAGTGACATCGTCGCCGAGATAAGCCACCACGTGCGGCGAGGCCACGCGCTTCAGAATCCCAATCTCGTTCTCCAACGCCTCCTTCTGACTAGAAAGCCCCCTTCCACAATCCACGGACTTCACCGCGAAAACGCGATTATCTCTTTTCGAAACCGCCACGTTGACAACCCCAAACGAGCCCTTACCGATGCACTTGCCTCTCACCCACGAAACAGACGAAACCATCTTTTTTTCTTTAGTTCGAACTCGAAAGTGTAGTGATTGACATTTGTGTGTGGGTTCGTTCCTTGGAGGGGTATATATAAACAACGTAGTGAGGAGGAGTTGTGCGTGTTTGTGTCTAACATTCGGTGTTTTTTTCTATTAAAAAAAAAGGTTTTTTGTTGTACAGCGTGGCAAATTTTTGAAAGTGGATAATTAAGAAGGGAAAAAAAAACGGTGGTGACGTTGAGATGGACATATGAAAGGGCGGTAATGTTTTTGACGTAAATGGAGGATTGTGGGAATGAAGTACTGGACACTTTTTTTTTATTTTTTTATCCTTATCCATATCATATCACTTCATTCATTTAACTCTAAATCTAATTCCACTTGTCAATGTAACATTTTTATGCCACCTTCTTTTTCTTTTCTTTTTTTCCTTCCGCCACCCGCTTTCTTTCACGTTTAGAAATTGTATTAGCTCACGGATACATGATTCAAGAACATTTGGGTCCTTTTGTTCAAAGGAAGTCTAGTTCCACACTTCTTAACAATCAAGAACTATACTTCAATTAAGATCAGAACGCATATAATATCAAATTTATTTTCATTAAAAGTTATTTAGATTGGATATGATTGGATGATTTGATTTTATCTTAGTTTCAAATTTTGCTGTTAACATTAAATAAATCTAAAAATACACAATAAACATGTTAAGAAATAAATAAATTATAGTATTGACCATCACATGTAAATTGTAAATATTAATATTTCTTAGAAAATATACTAAAATAAAATGACACACAACTTAATTAAATTGTAAAGAAAATAACTTCAAAAACTCAATCCAATAAGAAAATCCCAAACTTCCACTTCTTGATTTAATTAATTTTTGTTTATTCCATTCAATTTTATCCATTTGCATTAGATTGAATTGGATTATAAGCACTTCTAAGTCGTCGGTGGCATGTGTTACGTCACTATTAGACAATAATAATTACATAAAATTGTTTATTAGTATAGATTGAAGCGGTTATTTTCGAAGTCTTTTCACGTTTAACTCGGTTGAATCTGTTTTGATCCAAGTGCACATCATGGGTGTCATGGTTGGCATTATTTTTTAGTATTATTTTATTAACTTAGATCGGGTGAGAAGAGGTGTTCGGTTTTTATTAACTATTAATACTATTATATTGCTGGGGTTCATTTTTTTTAGTTATATTTTGTCCTGTTGCGTAGGAATATTAATTTGAACATGTGGTTGTAGTGGGGAATGTGAGCCTTTTAATTTTTTCTGGTTGAGAGGTAGATATGTTAATAGTCGACAAAAGATGGAACATTACACGGTGGTGGTAAAATTGAAGTGGATGGAGAAACACCCACGTGGCAAAAATCTGTTGGTCCACGCAATTGTGGAGACAGTGCTAGAGGCTCGTAAAAGATATGCAAGGAGATGTCTGGAGATGCCCATGATGCTTGTGTGTGGCTTTAGTCACAAGAAGGTTTAGTTAAACTACAAGCTTGTGACGTGCATCACCCAACTTCCATTACATATTATATTATTATGTTTTTTAAATGTTTTTTATTCTTATTTTTAAAAATATTATTTGGGTTTTTTCTAAATTTGGAAAATTTGTTTGCATGTGGAGAGTTTGGATTTTGGTAAGGTCCCCAAATCTAGTCGTATCTTTTAGAAGATGTTTGTGGGATGTTCTCTCATTTGGAGAAATTAATGGGAAAAATTGGGCCCGCGGGTCCTCGTTTCCTCATTAAGTATGTGGCACCTGGTATCATCATATTATTAGACGTGGCTTTCTTTTGGGTTATGAAGATAATATCTTACCTCAATTTTTGGTTTGCCTAATTCAGCCTAAATTATAAAAAGAAATATTCACCAAATATCGAGTTCAATTAAATGCAAATACTTCACCTTAAACAGCAAAATTAGGGCTGTATTGCCCTACTCAAGTTCAATTAATAATGTGGGATTAGATGACTGTAATTAGGGGAGAAAAGATATTTTTATTTTACAAATGATTATTATTATTTTCAATTTCGGGTATATGCAATCTAAAATTCAATGGGCTTAGAACACTTGTTCATGTGCCACTTGGCAGCGCGTAATTGCTTGGGAGGGGCTCTACTAGAAATTGAATTTGACCGAAAGGGGTTTTAAAATTGTACAAAGCGTTACGGAAAGGAAACCGAGGGAAAGGTTTGTCCACGTAAACATGACTTTTGGCATGAAACTAGATACATAGAAGAAAAAAATAGTTTGAAAGGGAAATTAGGGATTCAATTTCAACATGATTGCTATTCAATATTGATTCTATGATTATTTTAGAAGCTTTTTAAAGTAACAACTAGAAATCTAGAACCATGCCATTTGGCATGCAAATGGGTGCTCACGACTACTAGTGACTAGTCCATGAATATGTGGGCAAGATTGGGAGGGAGGAAAAAGTGACGCGTAGGAATGGTTTCTTAGGAGCTTCAATTTAGATCCTTTCACACTAAGACACGAAGGAGAAGAGTGGAATATAGAAATAATGTAGTGTGCTTACTCGGTGAACAACTTGGTTTGGATAAGGTGGTGGTTATTAGGGTTAAGCAACGTGCTTCATGACTTGACTTGCATATTGCCGCAACGCATCTATATATTTATGTGACGCGGTGTGTGTGGTGTCCACATCTTTTTCAAAGCACATTGACCGTTGTCCTCACCAAGAGCAAAATCTTGCATTTGCACTATGTTACAAATTCTTGGAGGTGGGTAAAAATTAAAAAGGATAGAATGTGTTGGTAAAATAGAGTTGAAAGTATTAAACTCTTTTTCAGGAAAATGATTTTAAAAAAATTGGAATCGAAAATGTAATGATAATTAGTTAATTTCTGTTGGGCAAGTTATTTTCCAATTATTTTTTTGTAATAAAAATTACAACTCTTAACAATAAGCTAAAAAATATTTTTTTGAAATTTTAAATTGAAAGCGTTATTTTTAGTAAACTTTGATTCATATGATTTAAGTATTATGATTGCAAAAGCCTAAAAGAAGTATAATAACTACAAAATTAACATATATAATTACACAAATAAGTTGCAAGTAGGAGTTAAGTCTAGAGGACCACATAGATATGGAGACTACAAGAACATGTAGAATTTAAAAATTATACTAGCCATTTTTTTCATTATGATCTATTAGGCATAATTAAATGAAAGGTGTAGAATTAAATGGTTTATTTAACACATATATGTCATTTTAAGTGCTTCGTCTTTTTATCAGTATTTTTTTTTGGGGTACCCCATTTATAATATTTTATTTAATTAGTTGTCTTTTCAACATAAAAATATACAAGTCTCTCTTGTACCAATATTTTCAAAAGTACACCTACATTTTTTTTCTTAAAAAAATTACATATCCTAGTATATATATTTTCAAAACACTAAATACCTTAATAACTAAACCACAATAAAGGTGTTTGTACATAAAACGGAGCTTTTAATAGAAGTTTAATATGAATTAACTCACTTTACTACAATGATTTAACTTGTAAGGAGTTGGTAATAAACAAGTTGGATCGTATGGTTTAAATTAATTTCTCTATAGTGTACATGTATTTTTAAATTTAAATAAAAATTATAAGAAATAAAATATAATCTTTATTAAATAATAGTGAAATATATTTTAAGAAAGAAAAATATAATAGAAGATATTTTTAGGTTTAATTACTTTTTTTCTTTCTATATGTATACTATCTTTATGTTTTAGTGCATACATATAAAATTACTTGTTTTAGTCTTTATAAATACATTTTTTAATTCATTTTAGTTC
>PYAF01004197.1:861869-873710 GCA_007407185.1 Glycine tomentella
GGAGCTAAAATAAGTTAAAAAATAGTGTATGTGTGTGACTAAAATGAATAGTTTTTACATTTAAGAACTAAAATGTAAAAACTGTATAAGTATAAAGACAAAATGAGTAGCTAAATAATACTTTTATTATTATTAATAATAAAATAGCATTTTATTTTTTATTATATAAAAAATAAAGAGATAAAAATTTTGAATTGAAGAATACATTATGAAAATAACTTATTTGAATAAAGAACATTTTATGTATATTAATTTGATATGATCTATCAAAATTTAAATTTAAATTAAATTGGTTAAATTTAGAGGCCGGAATAAAATGCAAGAAAAAACACATGGCACACTAACAAAATAATATATCCTAACAAATCGTATTTAACTCAAAAGTAGGAAATTAATCAAAATTCAATATATAAGGATTGAAGAGTGACCAATAAGGGCAAACTTAAGCTAAGATCACATTAATCAGTCCGTAAGTTTTCTCATTAAATCAATTATTATTTATTTATTTTTACAATTTGGAAAGTATTTAAAGTTAAAATTGTTTGACCTTAAGATTTTTATGCTATATAGATAAGAAAGCTAATGGAGGGGGAAAGTTAAAATATTTTCTTATAAGAATACTAAGCGCGCAGATTCTCAAGCCATAATTTGTTTAACCAACAAGTTAAACAAACTAGACTATAGAGTTGCGTTTAAAACTAGTCGACAAAATGTTAAATATTAAAACATAAGATGTTACGTTATTGATCTTCAACATAAGGTGTTACGTGTTAAGCCATAATATTAGGACACTCATTACAAAATAAGATGACAATAATAACGTCATGTTAAAAAAAATCAAATTTTGAAATACAAGGTTAAATTTGTATTGAAATTATTTCCTAAAGTTTCAGTTTTTATAATTTACTTACATGATCTTTGATCATATAGTAATTTTTTTTTTGTAGTGATAATGCAAAACATATCATTATGTTTTTCTTCTTTCATTTTTTTTCCGATTCAAATAGTTTCTAGCACTGGAGAGTCGTTAATGATTTTAAACTGAGAAGTAAAAGTTAGCTATACATAGTTTTCTTTGGGGAAAAAAATTGAATCCTTAAATAATTTTGGAAGTTCAAGTAGGTAAACTGTAAAAATTAAAACTTTACGGGATAATTTGCCGAAATAATACTGAAATTGAAGAGGGTAAATTTAACAACATCAGTGATAAAAAATAATAGCAATACTAAATTAGTTTCATGAAATTTCATGGTCAAAATGAAATGCAGAAGCCGAACGAATAATGCAGGAGAACATTTTGATAACGTTAGCTCTGCTATATTCCTTTATGCCTCCACTATCAATCAAATTGAAACTAAAAACAAAGCATTGACCCTTTTTTTCCTTTTCCTTTCTATCTTTAAAAGGAACAGATAAAGCTATTTAATAAACAGAACCAAAGACGTGTAATCCATATTGTTTATCTATAGGATTAGAAGCCCCCAATATGCTTTATAGCATTACCATTAAAAAATAAAAAGAAAACAAAAGAAAATTAGTAATATAATTTGTTGACCTAAATTTTGAGATATATGGCCAAGTGATGGGAAACGGGTTTGTTGCAAATTGCAATGGTGCGGGAGTTTGTCTCGAAAGAGAGGGACAAAAGGGAAGTCATTAATGGCTTATGAGGTGCTCATGTAGTGCAAGTGCACTCAAAACATTCCATATTTTGTGCTCACCATGCAAACTTGAAAAGATCACATGAACCCACCATGCCCTTATTTTCTTCTGTCTTGTTTAGTAAGAATACTTAAATTGCCCCCAACAAGCTTTTGATTTTACAATGATACGTAATTTTTGTACAATGTTTTGTGGATTTGTTGTCCAATGCCATTGAACCAGGAGAAAAATTTTGTGATTGACCAATTCGTATAATATTTTAAAATATAAAAAAAAGATAATGTTATGCATAATTTTGTGATATATTTTATAAACCTTGGATTCATCTCTCACCAGTATTTTCCTAGCTTATCCTTGAGTGAAAATATTATATTCTATTTCATTTTTTTTTCTTCCAAACCGGATCTAGAGATTCTTTCTCCCTTCTTCGGTGGTGATTTTTCTTTTCTTTGAGGTGATTTTCATTTTTGGGTTTTTTTAATAGAGGATTGTAGTTTTTATCCTTCGGTGTTCGAACTTCCGTTTGCTTCCTCAATTTTTTTATTCAAATCTTTTAGATTTATCTTCTCATAGATAAAATTGAAAAATCTATATTCTTGACTGAATTTGTTTTCTTCTCTAAATTATATGCAGTGTTGCGAAATTTCTAGCATTGATATTTTCAGATCAGTCTCATACTTTGAGAGTCATGTACAGTTGCTCCACGTTTTATCGTGTATCTTAATATGTGTTACATTAGTTAGAGATATGATTAAAATATTCTTTATAAGATTTGGGTGATCCTTTTCCTTAAATTAGTGTTTGATTGAGTTAGGTTCAGTTTAATTTTAATATAGTATTAAAGTCTTTTGTCTTGGACAAGAGGAACAAATCGTTGGTACCCTTGCGTACCCACTTCCTTGAGGGTTAGTAACCTTAATTTAACATTTTTATTCTTACTATTATCTAAAATTTTTTAGGGGAGGGGGGATTACGTTACATGCCAAGTGTCATGATTTTAATGAAAAAAAATCTTGAGACATTATATATTTTCGTTTTGTTTTTTTATGAAGACACATGTTATATCTTGCATTAAGCACTAAAAGTACTAAAACTAAATCTTTTTTAGAATTCTTCATCGATAGGACATGCTACTTAACTTTTATTACAATAATATGTTTATTCTAACACAAATTAATCGTAACCTAACCTCTAACAAAAAAAAGCTATTGATAAACCATGCTAAGGTCACATAAAAAAAATCTTTAACATTGCCTTCAATGAGAAAAATTTTCAAGGATGTAACTCATGTAACGAAGTATGCTATTAGAGTAAGATTTTTATTTCTATTAAACGTGGTTATAGTTGACAATTTGGACTAATCCCACTCATTTAAGCTTGCCTATCATGGGCTAACATATTTTTAGGTTGGACTATGTTGGTCCAATTTAATGGTTGTTTGAAATTTCCCTAATGCATCTATTGGTGAATTGTAATGCATCTATTAGTGAATTGTAAGTAAGGATGAAAATAGGTCTAATGATTCACCAGAGATCTATTACTCAACCCATTTGATGTTTAGTTTAACATAACTCATTTAACATTAACAAAAAGTTCAAGTCAAAATTTTTAAAAAGTCTATTTAATTAAATATGTCAAGTCACAAATCTTAAAAAAATCTATTAAAAATAATTAATCAGTCTGTTTATTAATAATATTTTGTTATTATTAATATGACATAAATATAATATATAATATTCTAGTTATTTTATTTTATGTTTTCCTAAAACAAGATTTACAAGGTTAATAATAAAAATATTATTAATATGACAAGTTTTTTCCTGTGTTACAATTTACAAGTATTAGCATTGGAAGATAGTTGTACTATATGGTGTTGTGTTGATTCATTCTTTGAAATGGGCTGATTCATATTATAATTATTACAATTCAGCTGCATATAGCATTCAAAAGGGTAGACTGGTGCGATTCATTTTTATAAAATGGGCCTCTATTTATATGTTGGTGTTTTGTTAGTTGTTTTAAAACAGTTAATAAAATGATCTCTAATAGACTAACAAATCACATCAGACGCTTATAAAGATTAAATCGGGTCTTCAAAATAGACCAATCACAGATAGGAGACTAGGTCAAGCTTAAGTAAGATTCTATCTAGTCCGAATTATTTTCATCCCTACTTACAAGCAAAATGAGCCCAATGGTCACAAAATTTTAAAATAAAATTATAAAAAAATTAACTTTTATATGACAAATTAATGTATATTTCTTAATCATTATGAACTAGAGTAAACAAAAAGAAATATAGAATGCCATTTATACTATAAAATAGCAAAATATAATATGTAAGATAGTAAAAACAAAATCAAGTATCTCAATTATAATAATAAACAAGTGTTAGAAATTTCAAATACAACTGAATATACATAGAATATTAACTTTAAAATAGACATAAACAGCACATGTACTATTAAAATTAAAATTTGTAACTTCACAAAATGATAAAAAAATAAATTGGGGCAACAGGTTGGCCTAGCTTTGTTCTGAACTTGGGCATTCAGAATGCGTTTTTTTTTTTTTTTTCTGAGCTCATGGCTGCCATAACCGTAATTGAGATAGGTTTTGGAAAAGGTTGGATGAATTTGTGGTAGGAGTGTGACTCTTTACCGGTGTTGCATGCTTTCAAAAAGCACCACATTGTTCCTTGAAAAATTAGAAATAGATGGATTAATATTGTTCAGCTCACTAATTCCATTAATTTTTTGATTGGGCACATCCAGAGGCGGATCTAGGTGGTAAGTTGGGGGAATTGCCTTCTTAAATTTTGCCATTAAAATTTTAATATATCCTTAGCACTTGTTTGTAGTGCTTGTTAATTATTTTCAATGCTTATTATATTCTGTCTCCCCTTCAATTTTGTCATTAAAATTTTAATATACCTTTAGCATTTGTTTGCGGTGCGTGTTAATTATTTTCAGCATTTGTTATATAGTTTGCAGTGCTTATTAATTATTTTCATTTGTAATTAATACATTAGCGTTTGTTTATAAGGTGATTAAAGTCTTTGCTATTCATTGAAATGAGAAGTATAGTTTAACCATATACATTTTGTAGAAATATTTTAGTCTATATTGTAACACTTCATATTTAAAGATCTCAAACTCAATACTTATATCTAAACTAATTCTCATGTTGTTATCATGTTCTTTTGAAATCTCATCGGAAGTTATAACAAACTTCTTTCATTGTTCTATTTAATCCAGAACATAATTTGATCTGACTATTTATTTGTTCCTTTAGATTATGATTTATAATTATTTGTTTCTTTAAATTTTCTTTACAAAAAAAATTAGGACCATTAGCCTCAAATCCTGACACTAAATGTGCATATATAAATAAATTTTTTTCCTGACCTGCTAGTACCTTCCTTAAATATTTTGTTGGATCCGACACTGGGCACATCTATCATGAAAAAATACTTGTACAGATAGGCTTGTCTCTCACGATATTAAGCTAGATAATTTTAAGTAAAAATAAATAAGTTATCAAAACTCATTTACATAATGACAAAGTTTTGGATTAGACATAACGTTTAATATACTTCTACAGTTTTCACTTCATTCAAATACATATCTTTTGAATATTTTTTACTGCCCTCGTGTCCAGACATAATAAAAGACAATTTACCTTCGGTCCTTGAATGGAAATGGAATCTCTTAACAAATGAAATTGGGTTCTCACTTTATTCAATAGTTTATGTTTTTGTGAGGTCTTGTAGGGTATATAAAAAGCATTAGTTGCATATCCTTCCAAGTCCATTTGAAGTTATATGATGTAAAGAAAAAGAAGGATAGAAATCTTTTGGATACATATAATTAGGAAGA
Source organism: Glycine tomentella (assembly GCA_007407185.1). Lineage (NCBI taxonomy): Eukaryota > Viridiplantae > Streptophyta > Magnoliopsida > Fabales > Fabaceae > Glycine > Glycine tomentella. The sequence continues at coordinate 867,410 of PYAF01004197.1, forward strand.
GAAAAAGAAAAAAAGGTAAGTAATATAATTTATGTGTGTCTAATTCTTAAAGCAGGAAACGAGAGAAAATAAAAATTCTAAGGAAACAGTGCATGTAAGTACGGCTGCATAATGAGTAACGATTCTCATACTATTTCAACGCGCATCTCATGATATCACGAACATGGCTCATTAAATTAAATTTCACATTTCTTAATGATTGCTTTCAATTCTATAATATATGATGCAGGCATAACAGAGGGAGGCTGTTTCTTCAGACTTTACCCAATCTTCTTATGAACGTTAAGTTTTATTTCAATATATCCATGAACAGCAAAATACACGGTTGAATGGGTCACCTTAATATATTAGAGTCAATAATTATTCTCTGTGATTTCATTTCATACTAGTCCATGTCCCTTGATCTGTAAGATTTTAGCTTCATATTACTTTGAAAATCATAGATCCCTCGGTATGTAGCAATTCTACACCCTAGTAGGATGAGTCTGTAATTAGGTAAATGCTTCCAATTGTTCATTTTACTCTAGTTGTGTATTATATTACATGTTGGTCATTTATTGATAATTATACCTTTTCTTTTTATAAGGGAACACATTTAACATAGTTTCAACTCTCTCACAAACAAAAAACAAACTTATGATTTGTAAAACTTATTTCTCCGAAAGAACAAATTAACAACTGATACAACTAACGGGTATTGCATAACTTGACCGATTCATCCCAAAAACAGTTGTTTCTCTCTCTCTCTCCCTTGAATCCTCCGGAGATCTCTTTTTTCGTAGAAAAATAAAATCATAGACGTTTTGACCATTATAATAAAACGGAATCTTCCAAAAAAAAAACTAGTAATAAGAAGCATAATCCAAATAAACAAATTAACAACGTGCATGTTTCACAACGTACACGATAATATATCATTAGGAGATTGATGACTGATTCTCCTCTGAAACAATCAAGTTAATGAGTTAGTATTCGCCGTATGGTACGGGGATACATGCACACCCTATTACAAATGTTGGTTGGTGATTGGACTTTTAGGGTTTGGTTACATGTACATTCCCCTCTTCTCAAAATATTTTGGGGCACATCTACGAGGATGTAATGCATCATCAAACAACAGGTCACTTATTTGTTTTGGAGTGTCCCAATTGTAGTTGACAAACAAACACGTTGTTGTGCCTTCCGGGAAGTATCCCCGAATGTGAACGTGTCATGTGCGTATGTAGTCTCAATGCCTCGAACCAACCTTCATCCCAAGTCAATCTCAAGTCAAGCTTACAAGAAATATCAAATTGTCACCATCACTTCATTATTATTAATTAGCATCCCCATCTTAACGTGTACACACGCACTGAGTTCTCCCACTTTTGATGTTGTTGTAGTTGCAATTACTAAATCGCACCAATAATTAAAATAAAATTCTACCAATTATGTATCTAATAGAAAAGTCTATACGACTATACCTCAAGATTAGTAAGGTTTTGAAAATCATATGAAACCATTTTTTTATATGTAAAAATCGAATACATTATTAAAAAATTTACAACAATTCATACATTTTAATATGTAATTATATATATATATATAACTATCAATCGTGATTGCTGAATTTAGTCGTAATTTTTATAATATGTAAGATTACTACAATTTAGAACCTTGAGGTTAGAATTGGACCACAAAGACTAAGGTTATAAATTACCTAATGTTAACATGACCGTATGAAAAAACAAATACGCGCAGAACCTGTCGACTTAGACATTACTAGACTCTAAAAACTAGTGTAAACACAAATAGCATTTCTTGATTAAATATGTTTCGAATTTTAGAACTGAAATTTTCAATTTCTTCATTGTTTATAAAGTTGTTCCATTTATTCAGTGTGCATGACAAACGAGTGCGGCGGATATATGATACTAATTTTTTTACATTTTCATCATTTTTTCTTCTTCAATACGGTGGTCGGCAGGACACATTTTTTAGTGATCCTAATGGAAACGAAATTTGGTGGGTCAACTTCTGCCAACGGTGTTGTTTATAAATTAATATAGTAACGTTCACATTAAATTTCACGAGAGGTTTATATAAAATAATTTAAATTTTCCTTATACTAAATTAAACTCATGCACCTTGGGCCAATATCTTTCATCCAAACCAAGCAACAAGAACTCATTTCCCACTACTCCTCTTCCACAGTTCCAGTCTTTTCCCCCGAGTCAATGTCAAACATTTGAGAGACGAAAAATAGTCTTGGAAATTGGAGAAGATAACAATTATAAAAACGTGCTTTTCGCATGTATTTCATGAACAAAATTAATAGTACATTCAAGTTATTTCCGTGTCTTAAGTGTGACCTAAGCATCTCCATGCACAAGTGAACCTTTTCATTAACTAACTAATGGACACAAGAATATATTGAAATAAATCCACTTCTATTATATAAAGCATCAACTTCTATATAAGGGTCCATTTGATTTAAAAGAATGAAAGGGGTGTGAAAGTGAATTGAGATGAAAAGAAGTGAAATATTTAAATTAAAGTAAAATATTGTGGTATAAAACTCATTAATTTTTTTTTATCTTAAATGAATCCAAGTGTAATTAAATCAAACCGTGTCTAAAGTCAATATTATGTACTAACTTAAAGAAAGAAGTAAAACAGCTAGAATGAATCTCAATATCATATTAACGTTGTAGAAGAGTGAGTTCGAAGTAACCCCTCCCCATTGTTTGAGATAATTAGACAGATGGAACTTGGAAGTAACAAAGGTATCAAAATCAAGGGCCAAAACTATTTTTAGGGATAAAAAAATTAATTCCTTGCAATAATCAATTTCTCAAGGCAGAAGCTCACTATTCACAGCCTACTGCTGGTCAATCAATATCTAACCGTTAGATTAAGCTGACTAATTCATGAGAAGAAGGCCAAATTTGGCTGACTGATAAATTTTGAGACATTCATTCTACAACATTTTGCATTTATGTACTCAAAAGGGGAAACCGTAATCCATCACAAATTAGAAAATTTCAATGTAAAAAGATAAATGAATTACTAAATAAATAATGTATAAATTAATGAATTGTATGCTCCTTACATAAATTATTCTATGAAAAAAATAATTACTAAATGTTTTTGTTAATATCCCTCCCCAATGCGGGTACAAAAAAAATTCCAATAATGTAGTCAGATTTATATATACAGAAAAGAATCAGCTACTCTTATCATCCATCAGGCACCACCAAGGTTGTTCAAAGTCGCAAACTGCAACGCAATCTTGACATCAATGCGATCTCAACTGCAATAATCTTAAAACCTTATGCACTACCTCCTTCTGTTGTACTACCACTTTAAATATAGTGCTCCAATTTGATTAGCATCACACTTGTGTCATCCAAAGAGCCTCGTGCAACAGACAAATCTACAAGCTTTTTACAAGCCTGCAGCAATGGTTGTGATTTGTTGTTCCCTACGAGAAAAGAACGAGCAGTATCTACTGCTTCCTGATTACTAACCTGAAATGAGAATGAGAAACAAACTTGTTTAGTGACTCAGTCCAATGCATGGGCAACAATATTAAACAATACTTAAAAAAAAGGACACTCTTAACATTGAAGTGAAATGGTCAAGTTCTATACCTTATCCCATAATCCATCAGAAGCTAAGATTAACAAGTCATGTTCAGGTTCAATTCTGAGAACTTTTGTCTCAGGTTCTGCTGTCACCCATTGTTTCAGGTGTCTATCTCCAATTCCCCTAGACACAGCAAGAGATCCCTGGATCCTCCAAACACCGCGGCATAAATCAACATAGCCACCCTACAAGACAAATTTCAAAGCTTAAGAACCAACAAAATCCAAATTCAAACATGTTCATGTGGTTTCAATAACCACAGAAAAGATTAAGTACTATCACACTCAGAAGCTTACCAGGTTCTCAATTCTGTCCCTTTCATCTTCCCTTGAAGGCCTGTGATCAGATGTTAGGGCCTCGGCAATACCCCCTCTGCTAATGACAGCGCGGCAATCACCAGCGTTGGACACGATGAGGTTACCATTCCTAATCAATGCTGTCACACAGCAAGAGCCACCATGAAGATCCTCCTTTAGGAAATCCGAATCTGTGTTTAGGTACCCACGCTTCACTGCCTCCTCAACATCATCTTCATCTCTCATGATTACTTCATCTAACACATTCTTTTCTAAGTTATTTGCAGCAAATTCAGCAGCTTTTGCACCACCGTGCCCATCAAATATGCCAAAAAAAGCCTGCAATCAAAACAAATTTCCTCCTCGTTAGATTTCATTCCACTCGCATCCATTTAGCTCATTAAGCATGAGCCTCAAAAGCATATTAATCAATCCTCAATTAAAATCACACTCATGATGATCTTTCCCTAATTTCTCAGCTTTAACTATTCAATCCAACGTTAAAGTAACCTAGTCAATCACACACACACACACACACACACTAATCACTCAAAGAACTCCTAAACTCAGACATAAATTAAAGGCTTTATTTTCTTATTCTCTTTCCCAGTAGTAGATCATACAAAACTGAGTAAATAAATTACAATTTTCCATACCTCATATAGCTATAAATTCATAAAATTGACAAAACCATCTAGAAAAAACTCGATCTTTCAAATTCTTCATCAATTCAATCAAATCAGACCCAGATGAAATTCAGAACGAAAGTTTCAAACTTTCCAAAACCCCACTTCCTAAAAACATCCTATAATAAAAAACAATCAATCCCAACCCAAAAACCCTTTAAAAAGTTCTTTTTCTAAATAAAAAATATTTTTTTCTTACCAGTTTGTGTTCTCCGCGAAGATTATCCCCAGCTGTGTAACGATCCTCCATATACTCCCTCCTCCCTCTCTTGCAGGACACCCCAAACCCATCTTCCTCAGCCTCAACCACGTCACGCGCCGCCGCGGAGGGCGTAGGCGGAACCGCAAAGGTGAGGGAGGAAACGGGTACGTCCAACCTAGCGGGTCTCTTCCTCTTCAAAACGGTGCCGTTAGGAGAGGTAGACGAAGCAGAAGCAGCAGAAGACGCGGAGAACGCGGTGGGAGGCTTGGGAAGGCGAAGCCGAAACGGAGAAGAAGGAGAAGAAGAAGCAGCAGCAGCAGAAGGCGAAGAACAAGACGACGTCGTAGAAGAGTTCGGAGGTTTGAGATGCGACAGAGAGAGGGAGAGGGATTCCGGCGAAGAAGAGATGATGGAGGGCTTCGAGCAGAAGAGGGAAGAAGAAGGCGAGAACACCGGCGAATTGGAAACCGCGACGGAGCAAGACATTTTTTTTTTTTCTAACGTTGGTGGTGGTGGTTTTCCTTTCCTTTGTCTTCAGTCAAAATTCAACCGTTGCAAAAAAATTGGTCTGTTTTTTCCTTTTCTTTTTTCTTTGTGTTGTGTTTAGGTATTGTGTTGTATGCATTTGATACAGAGGGGTGAGGTGTTGTTTATAAAGGACGTGACTAGAAGGTTGTTCTGGGTCAGATTGGAGTCAGTGTGGGATCCACCTTTTTTGCGTGTGAATTGTGAGGCACAATACACACAGGACTCAACAATAACACAGCTATCACACAGTCAATTTTAAAACGTTCTTTGACCAGCTTATTACTCCTTTTTTTGCAAACTCTATTTTGCCCCTCCTTTCTATTATTTGAGCTTTTTCTTTTGTGTTGTCTCTTGTTGAAATAAAGGGTCAAGATTGTGTTATAAGTTTATTTTGAATTGATTTTGTTTCTTCTCTTTTTTGGTTGAAATTATGGAAACTTAATACTGAGAAAGAAAAAAGAAAAGGAGAAAATAAACATTGAATACTTTAAAATTAATATAATAAGATTAATTTTGTGATTAGTACAAAAAATTTTATCAATTTTATTAATGACTAATCTTCAATAAAAAGTTTTATTGACCATCTTTAATAAAAAAATTTCCTTTCATTCACATTTTTTCCAACCACATAATTTGGATGTGAGATCTAGCTTAAGAAATCAAGTCCATTGTCACTCTAATATAAAACATCTAATTTAATAAAAAAAAATAAAATAGTATATACACTAATAATGCAAAGAATTTTTATTATTATTTAATTACAAATTGTTATATAAGATAAGTTTGTTATTTTTTTATCATCATAAATACTACTATTAATGATAACTTTTGATTGCTTGATAATGTAAAAAGAATTTGTACAGCTAGCACGTAAAATTAAAGTCTAATTTAAAATATTAGTCCTTAATTATATTATCATTAGTCACTTATTACGAATTAAACTATATGAAATATGAATATGG